>JAEBDU010010253.1:0-11714 GCA_016802625.1 Heliconius numata | reverse complement strand
TATATTTATTTTATTAAATAAATCTATACAAAATATAACTCTTCACAAAATTTATAACAATTCATCATTTCTTCTCATATTTATAGAATCCTTCCCCAGATTTGACACCAAACTTGCCTTCCTTCACCAATCTATCTAACAGCGGGACGGGCTTGAACAGAGGGTCCTCTGGGAACTTCTTGTGCCAACCGTCCAATATGAACTTATTGGTGTCCAAACCGACGTAGTCAGCTAGTTCTAGGGGACCCATGGGGTATCCTGCTCCTAGTTTCATTGCTATATCTATATCTTTTGCTGACGCATCACCTGTTAATCAGAAAATGTAATTAGCTCGAAATAAAATTATGTAATTATAATTTTCATTAAAATCTCAAGGTATAGATTGTCTTGGCGCAGTAACATTCTGGCCAGAAACGCAATAGCTGTAGGTTAGATTCCCAATCGAGGAAATAAATTAATTTCATTTCGTTGCTCTGGTAACAAGACAAACCGCAGTGTTGCACTAGGTTCCCTTTGCCTACCCTACCTTATACGGTATACCGCGTGAACCTAAAAAAAATAAAAAAAAAGAACCTCTTACCTCTCTCATACAACCTAATAGCCTCAATGACATACGGCACTAACAACCTATTAACAACAAAGCCAGGAGTGTCCTTGCATGTGATACAAGTCTTGCCGACGGCTTTGCCCCATTCCATCATAGCTTTGTAAGTCTCTTCGGAGATGTGGTCACCTTTGATGACCTCTAGTAAACGCATTACTGGTACCGGGTTGAAGAAATGGAGTCCACCGAATCTAAAAAGAAAAAATATTTATTGTTCTGTTGTGGCTTAGGGGGAACAAACTTGCGACTGGAAACGCAATAGTTGTGGGTTCGATTCCTGCTTGGGTGAATTATTAAATCATTTCATTTCCTCGCAAGCAAGCAAAGCGAGGCTTTCAGTTCCGTCATTTAACACTCAGAGAATTCGGCGGAAAGTGAGGAACGGAGTTTTTGGGATATAGCGTGAAGCTGATGTATCCCTACCTATCCTGCTATATGCGGGTTAAGGCGTGAAACTGAAAAAGAATATATAAAAGATATTAACTTACTTGTCCTTACGCTTTACAACCGAAGCAATCTCATTGATTGAGAGAGAAGATGTGTTTGACGCAAAAATTGTGTGACCTGGAGCAGCCTACAATAAGAAATTATAATATTAAGTATTTTTTTGCTTCACGCTGTATCCGAGGGAACCTAACGTTAGATACTTCGTTCCCACGCACAGCAATTTTTCCGACATATTGCGTGTTGAGTCGGCAAACTCAAGTCCATTTATTTCCAGAGCAAGAAAAGAAATGAAAATAATTCATATTCATAGTTGGAATCGAACCTACAACCGTCAAGTTTATAGTTGTACAACTACTTATATACAATACAAATTGATGAGTAAGCAAGAGTTCAGATGAACTAAGAGATTATGAGTTTTTTTGTAACTTTCAACTAATCTTTTTATTGTCAGTAACTTTTTGATATAAAAAGAATGGAGTTAGAAACAGAAAATTGGATAATAACTAACATTATATTCACTGACGTAGCTCGCCCTATCAAGATAATAAATTTCAACAACAAAAACTGACCATTATAGCATAAATATTCAAATACATGAAAAAGATAATATCTACATCTATAGATTTTAATAATATCTACTAACCATGTGATTCAAAATATAAAATAATAACCTGCCCATTGAGGGTTCCGTAGCAATTTCAGGACTGTAGTATTGTAAATGTAAGAAAAACTTATATCTTATTTGCTCTTCATCCTTACTACTTCAACTTTCATTAAGAGAGTTTACTTTTCAGTGAGTCTGAAGTGACGAAACGAGAGAAATAGAGTGTCAATAACTTTAATTAACAAATCTTATAAAAATCGGTGGCGATTGAAATTTTTTTCCATACAAACTTTTAACCCCTATTTCATCCTTTTAGGAGTCGAATATGTATTGCAAATTCCCGTCTTAGCTATGCAAAATTTCTTACTATATACTCTTAAAGTTTCTTATAACTTCTATGCAAAATTTCTGATTCCTAACACTTGTAGTTTCTGAGATTTCTTGATGGGTGAGTGACCTTTCGATTTTATATATATAGATATAACTATTTTATACGATTTTTTGGTCAAAAAATAGGCAACACTAAGTTGACTTAGAAACTTGATTTTTTTCTGTCTTACAAGGGAACATACTTAGTTATTGATATTAATTTCTGCTCGATACCTCCACGCGATTTCGAGATATATATAGTCTATAGTTCCGATTTTTCCTTTTAAAGTACAGAACCCTAAATAGAAAAAAATACAAGCCAAGGTAACATAAAGTTATTATGAACATAAAATGTATATGAAATATTATAGTAAGATTATTGTTTATTATCTTAAGCTTATTTAAATATTTAAATTCAAGAATCAACCAAGAGCAATCAAATTATTTTTAACAACCAAAGTAAATTAAAACAATTAAAGTAAAAAAAAGTTATGCAATTTTTGTGCTTTTAGAACTACTTTAAATCCAAACATACAGTTATGGAACAGTGAGGAGCATCTGACTGTAAATGCTATGGTTGTAGGTTTGATTCCAACTCAAGGAGATGATTATAACACTTAAATTGTTTTCATAATTATTTTACACCAAAATATTTTCTATAAAAATCCCTCTATATAAACATTTTAATCAACAATTAGTACAAAATTACAGTATGGTTAATACTACAAGATCAATACTTCTACTCAGAAGGGAATTTAGGAAAAAATTACAGTAGAAATTACTAATCCTTAAATATTTTTAATAGTAAACTTACCACATCAAGTTTCTTAAATAGCTCATGTTTAACATCAATATTTTCTACAATGGCTTCGATTATTAAATCTGCACCTTTGCTTGCATTTACAGCATCAGTCTCTGTTTTTATCCTGGCCAAGGATTGCGATACAAATTTTTCACCTTCTTGGGGATTATCTTTATATAACTTCTTAGCGATCCTTCCCAAGTTATTGCCGATAGACTTTTGAGATTTTGCCAACGCATCTGCACTTACATCCACAAGTGTTACATTTTGACCTGCTTGGGCTGCTACCTGGAGGGAAATAAGAATATTTCTTATCTAACCTAAATTATTTATATGTATATGTAAATTTAACTTAACATTTGGCTTTAACATGTGACTCAATTTTACTGTAGTGTTTTCACTATGACAAATAATTGAGTTCATTTAAATTATAGAGCCTGTCAAGGTGTAGTGGGCACAGTGTGATTGTTAATCACAAATGTTTGGGTTTGATTCCTGATTGGGGAAATAAAAATCTAATATTTGTGGAAAATGAGGAGCAGTGTCTTAACACTACGTTCTCTCTTCCTACCCTGCTATGAACTGAACTTAAAAGAAAATATATACTGATAATTTGAAGCTGGTTACTACAAGGGACTTTGGTATCATTAATAAACTTGTCTTAATCAAGAGCCGGAACGAAGTGATAATATCGGTACTCCCGTTAACAAAATACTAGATATATTTGTAAATAATATTAATAAATTATAGAATTTATTAAGTTATATACCTGAGCAATCCCAGATCCCATCAAACCTCCTCCGATTATAGTAACATTCTTTATTGCACTTTGTACTGCGGCCGAACTGGAAAAGTTTCGCGCTAAAACGCCGAATTGATTCATTTCTTTGTATAAAGTATAAAAATATAGTTAATAATTTATATAAATATAATTTATTAAGTGTTAATAGCACAGTAGTTACTTATATGATAAACGTGGGAGAACTGATTAATGATAATGATAAAGTTTTATAATTGGAATTCCAAAGGTCATTTACCTATTGAAAAAATATTTATATAAAGTATGGTGTACACGGATGTAATAGTTGTCATTTGTCTTTATAATCCAAGGAACATATGTTAGTTATAATCTAACTAAAAATTATAAATATTGTAAAGACGGGCACGTGTCAACCACGCAATCAAGCGGCGTTAAGTTCTGATAATCAACATGCAATGCCTCAAGAGTTCGGTGGAAAGTAGAGGAATGGAGTTGTCTTATGTCTCCGTGTAGAATGGAGTGTCTTAACATAAGGTTCCCAGGTTCCCTCCTCTAAGAGCAGGTTAGGTATACATATATAACATTAGGCTAAAGAATATGGTTGAAAAACTAAAACTGGTTGTCTGTAAAGTTAGTTTTCTTAATTATTATTATTATTTACGAGTATTATTATTTCGTATATTAATTAGTAAGAAGAAGATCAAAGATTAAATTTTTTCTATTTATTATTAACAAATATATTAGATTATATTGCTAATCACATTCTTTAAACAAAAATAGCAAAATAATGGAAACAATGGAACAGTTGATATAAAAGTTTCCATGTTTATGTGTCACAAACAGAACGCTTAAAGCGTTATTTTAATATAAGATGTTTCTTATAATTTGACTTATACCTCACAAGCTTTGTTAGACAGTACTGTACGGTACGTATAGTATCAGCTTTATATGGAAAGTATTTTTTTTATAATCTGTGGTGGTCGCCAAGTGACTGACACATGTTGATTTCAAATGTCACTTTGACAGTATGTATGTAAATATTTATGGTACTTAATAAATATATATTATATAATAAATCTATTTAACAAAAAAATATTTTCTTTATCAATTATCTATATCTACGTTTTGTTTATCGCAACAGTGATAAAATGTGCTGTGTACATTGCTGAGTTACATCAAATTCAAATATGATAGGTAAGTAAGTCATATTTAACTTTCATATACCGGCGATATATTTTATTTAAAATCTGTATTACACATGATCGTTGTGTGCAACTTGATTATACTGTCCACGAAGCGGGTTTCGCTCATACAGTCATACTTCTTCATTGCTTTCGCGTATTCAAACTGCGTAGGGTTAATCATTGTTTAATTAAAAAGCATCAAAATGAATAAAATGATTGGTTTAAGAAGAAATTTTTCAAGTTCAGCAACTTTAAATGCAATTAAATCGGTCACTGTCGTCGGCGGAGGCTTAATGGGATCTGGTATTGCACAAGTAAGTGGTTTTTAATTATATTTATGATTGTAATTTAATTATGTTCACTCACTCCTACTTAACGCTCATTGTAAAGATTAAAGTTCATTTCCCTTACATACTGTAATTGAACACTATCTTTGACATTTTCTTATAATTCAAGACCTTTTAAATAAATTAAATATTTAACATATTGAGTATATTGAGTACTGAATGTATAATATTTTTTTAATGATAAAAAAGTCATCATGTTTAAATATTATTTTAATTAAATTACTGCTAAATAAAATATTATATAAATATATAATATTTTATATAAATATATAATATTTTATTTAAATATGGCAGCTCCTATTAAGTTTAATGGGGGAAATTATTTTAATTAATAGCTTAACTAGATGATCTTGATAAAAATAAATATTAATTAATTTACAAATTTATTAAAAAACAAATATATATTAATAATAATTTATTTTTTAAACTGGGATATAAATTAAACTTGTTTTCTTTTACTCAACATGGGAAATATAATATAAGAATTTATAGATTTTTTTGATAAATAAAATTGTAGACGAGATTACCCCCTATTGATTAGATAATGAGTATATTTTTATAGAAATGTTTCTGTCTAAACCATGATAAGTAATTTTGTAACATAGTAAAATATAAATATGATATAAATGGTGTTTGTATTTATTTCACATTGATCCATAACATTTTTAAAATTTTGCTTACATGGAGCATTTTTTCATTATTTTGTACACACAAGTGTGGAATTTAACTCTGATTGCACATACAGTGCATTGAACAATTAATGTGATGTTGTGTTTATGAGATAGCATTTCTAACAGAAAAACACAAATATAAACTAACATAAATACTTTTTAAGATTGCAGCTCAAGCAGGTCAAAATGTAACAATTGTGGACTTGAAACCGGAATTACTTGAAAAAGCCCAAAAATCTATTCAAAATAACCTCACTAGAGTCGGAAAAAAGTTATATAAAGATGATAATGCCAAAATAGAAGGTTTTGTTAAAGAATCTTTAAATAGAATCAAAGTATCGACAAATATTGAAGATGGGGTCAATGTTGATTTAGTTGTGGAGGCCATTGTTGAAAAATTGGATGTTAAACAAAGTTTGTTTAATAAACTTGATGAGGTAAGTGCTTATTGGAATTATTAACACTTTGTCTTTGTCAATATGGTTAGTATATATAATGTAGGTAGGTATGTATAATGTATATATAGGCTGAGGCCGTCGTGGCGCAGAGGCACATGGAGGCAGAGGAAATGCGACAGTTGTGGCTTTGATTCCCTCTTGAAGAAAAGAAAATATTTAATAGTTTCCTTGCCTCGAGAATTTGATGGAACGGAAGTCTTAATGCGAATGGAGGGTCTTAACACTAGGCTTCCAGGTTCCCTCTGCTTACCCTGCTATTACTATTAGCAAGATATAACATGAAGTTAAGAAAATATGTTAACACTTATACTATAAAGATTAAATGATAAAATCAATTATCTACTAACAACATCTACTCAGAAAACATTTAAATTGAATACAATAGACTTTTTTTTCACATTGTGTAACATGATAAATTACTACGACTATATTATTCAGTTTAGTTTAAATGAGACTTTTTTTTACTTTTTGTATTTTTAATTTAGCTATTGTTTAGTTTAAATTATAAAAAAATTAAAGTTTTATTTCGTATATTGATAGTTATGACTCTTTCGTAAAGTATCATAAGTGTAATAGTTTTTTTTTAGGTTCACGATGTATCCCGCACATAGCAGTGTAGGCAGAGGAAACCTAGTGTTAAGAACTCCGTTCCCATTAAGGTACTTCCGTTCCCCACTTTCTGCCGAATTCTGGAGGCATTGCGTCTCGAGTGGCGGAACTCAAAGGATTGAACCCACCAGCCCATTGTCGCTTTTACAGCCGTACACTTGTGCGCCACGACTTGTGACCTCAATTATATATGTATGTTTGTATATTAATATTTTTTAAAATTCTTTTTTAGCTATGCCCTGAACACACCATTCTAGCTAGCAACACTTCATCTATTTCAATCAATGAAATTGGCGTTGGAATTAAAAGGAAGGACAGGTAAGAAGTTATTTCTAAAATATCGTAGGATAGGATAATACTATAATATAGGATAGGGCAATACTAGTCATTATTTTTCTTGCGTTAAAGTAACAAACGTATATGTCATAATATATATGACAGAATTAAAAAAAAAACCAAATATCAGCATATTCATGCTGTATCCCGCACACAGCAGGGTAGGCACAGGGAACCTAGTGTTAAGAAACTCCATTCCCCACTTTCTGCCGAATTCTGGAGGCATTGTGTGTTGAGTGGCAGAACTCAACGCCGCGCTTTCGCCTCGTTACCAGAGCGATGGAAATTAAATAATTCAGTATTTCATTTCCTCGAATGGGTATCGAACCCAGAACCTATCGTGTTTATATTCGCAAGTATGTGCTCCTGCGCAACGACTAGCGTAGATTAACTAATTATTAATATTATTTATAAATTTACAATTTAAATTAAATATTTAGAATATTTATTTAATATTTGTGCCTGACACAACAATGCAATGATTTTTAGGTTCGATTTTTAATGGGGGATTGTTTGTAATAAAATTATTCTTATTTCCACACTGTGTTTACAACAACATAGTGCAACGCTGGATGGAATGATGGAAGTTTTACCATATCTAAATTGATCGAAGATTCGAAAACTCTTATTTCTCTCTACCTAGCTATATGATGGACAACGCTAAGTAGTGGAGAATGCAGTAGCTCAACTGTAGGTCCTTATCCTTGTTTCTTTTAACTCCAGGTTCGGTGGGCTCCATTTCTTCAATCCAGTACCAGTAATGCGTTTACTAGAGGTCATCAAAGGTGACCACATTTCTGAAGAAACTTATAAAGCTATGATGGAATGGGGCAAAGCCGTCGGCAAAACTTGTATCACATGCAAGGACACTCCCGGCTTTGTGGTCAACAGGTTGTTGGGACCTTATAGTGCGGAAGCCTTAAGGTTGTATGAGAGAGGTATGTATGAAATTAGGTTGTTTTTGCTTTTTTTGGGTTTTTGGGGTATAAATAGTGTTGGGATAAAGAAAACATTTATTTTCGTATTATATTATTATATTTATATTTAATGGTCATATTTTATTGGTGTTGGTTGGTGGAGTCGTGGACAATTTCATCGAAGAGATGTCTAAACTATTCATATCTAAACTTGAACCTCTAAAGTGCTTAAGCTAATTAAACCACGATATTCAATAGTGTCACGTGATTTTTTATAAAAAATTAGAAGCTTCACAATCATTTGAGATTGTTTGGGATCTAGGAAATATTTAATGAGCGTCAAGTGGGAGTACAATTCATTTATACATCTGCTGCTTACTCATGTCGTATCTTGTGATATAATATTACTCTGTTTATTTAGAAAATTTTATTTGTCTCATCACTCTAGTAAAAAACAATACAAAAAATAACAAATATTACATTAATTACAAAATATTAAAGATTATTTGTTAATTGATTAATATCAGTTATTACTATTTTAAAGATTATTCATTTTAAGATGACGTCAATATATACAACTCCTTGTTTAAATAATATTATGACATACATATATTAGTCTTTTATAATAGTATGTATTTTTCAAATATATGAGTAGTACGTATATATATTAGGATGTAGTATCATATGTATGTTTATTTACGATAACCCACACCCTCTTTACTATCATTAAAAAATTCCTATCCCAGTGGTTGTCTGGAAGAAATCGCTGATTAGCAATAGGACCGTCCGTCTTTGTGCCCCAATTATGTATATCTTTTCTGTATTCTTTTCAAAATGTTAAATTGTGCATAATTATATGTAAATAAAAATTAACATACAAAATATTTCATTTGCAATTGCTTAGAAATGCACCAAAATATTTAAATATTGTTATTTAGGTCGGTTTGAAGAGAAGCTTTAGCGTAACTGGTCCGGTTTTATTGGTTTTTTTAAATTATTATTATTATTAGGTAAGTATTGGTAGTTAATGCTTTTATATACTATGTGCTTCTGTGTGTCGAAAAAATATTTAGTTTTAAAAATAACATGTTACAATAAATGTTGTCAGAGGGCAGGTTGGTATGAAGTAGTGGTTGTGGACTTAAATCTTTCTTAGAATAAAAATTATTGAATGTTGTAAATATTTTTGACATTATAAATATTCATTTAATATATATTTTTGTACGTGTGTTGTTATTTGCTTTGAAGAATGCTATTCAAGTATATGATCCAATGGTTTTTAACCAGGTAACGGTATCCAATATTGATATAAATAAAAATTTAAAATTATCAAATGCTCATTTTAGGAGATGCATCGAAAGAAGATATAGATATAGGCATGAAGCTAGGCGCAGGTTATCCTATGGGTCCCTTCGAGTTAGCCGATTATACCGGTCTAGATACGAATAAATATGCCTTACAAGTTATGTATGAAAAAACCAAAGATCCCGTGTTCAGACCAGTAGCAATATTAGACAAAATGGTGGCAGAAGGAAAATTGGGTATCAAGACTGGCGAAGGATTTTATAAATATAAGAAATGATGTTATTTTTCTTGTGAATTAAACATTTTTTTTATATTTTTGTAAAAGATGTTGTGTTTTAATTATTTTTTTTAATCCTTTTTTTTGTAATATTTAATAATTACGATTCCTGCCTTGAGGCTTTAAACGTAAAATTTTACTTGTGTTATCATATTCCAATCTTTTTGCATTATTTTGTAAAATCTAATACAAGTAGCCTTGCATTCAACCGTGAAAAAATTATTGGCAAAAACAGTACAATAAGTACGACCTCGCTTGTACGCCGCAACGTTTGGTCCAAAAAAACCTTATCCAAAAACACATAAATTAAGTTTAAAAATGCTTTAATTTATTTACAAATTAACATACTTTATGAAACTACGAACATCAACACTTTAAATTTGGCTTTAATAGCTCGATAAGACTAGTGCTCACAATTTGTTCTAGAAAATTGTAAAAAATTAGATCGATCTGCCGAAAAACCAATTTACAGTCCGTTAGTATCCGTCCGTACTAATTCACAATGCAAGTGGTCACATACACTCCTCCCACGTCCTTCTATGATACTAGATAGCAAAACGGGATCTAACTCGTTCACATACACGTTAACTAAAGTAGTTCTTATTACTCCGTGGCTCAGATTCCCCCGTGTTCCCCTACACCCGCTGCACTAAGACATTAAAAATTCGGAAACATCAATCCATCCATCCACCAGCCTTTCAAAGTCCACTGCTGGACATAGGCCCCCCCTAATTCTCGCCACTCCTCGGAAACATAAATACTCTTATCAAATTATAATTCTTATCTAACCTTGTTAATTTACAGTTAATTCATGATCATTATCATGACGTAACCTCTGCTTTTGTGTATTTTATTCGTTAATCTTATCAATACACGAGCGCCGCTATTGCGGGGTATGTTGAGAATAAAAGTCCTTACAGCCAAACCCACTAAACTCAATTGATGTTTATTGTATATTAATTAACTATATAATAACTATATCAATATTTATTTTTATTTTTTCTAGATAGTTAATAAAAAATACACTCCAGACAGATAAATTGAATTTTAAAAATTCAATACTCAAAATGATTTCGTTTAAATATCTCCAATGCATAGATAGTAGTAGTGATATTCAGAATTTTACATAGCAAGGTTTGACAGACATTGCGTATGGGGTAGCAGAAAATAATTTATGCCCCGAATAGGACTTGAATCCATAACCGCCGCGTTTGCAGACGCTGTGCTACGACGACCTCCAAGTAAAAATAAATTTGCTTCTTACTAATTCCAGGGGATGCATCGCCTCGAGATATTGATATTGCAATGAAACTAGGTACGGGGTACCCAATGGGCCCCCTCGAACTGGCTGATTTTACCGGATTAGATAACAAGAAAGCTATCTTAGCGGTCATGTTAGACAAAACTGGCAACACCGTCTTTAAACCTATAGCTGTGTTAGACAAATTAGTTTCTGAAGGCAAATTTGGAAGGAAAACCGGTGAAGGAATTTATAAATATGAATAATACTTATTTATAGTTTAAGTAAAATAAAAAATATTTTATCTTTATACTTTTATATGTTTTAATGTTATATTGAAGTTGTAAATAATATACTATTAAACGTTTTATGAATCTTTTTATTTTATTTTAGAAAAAATATGATATAGGCTCTTTTACCCTACTTCGATCCGACCATTAGGTATTATATTATTATCTCAATGAAAGGCACAGCGTGTGTTATGAGTTCGATTTCCACTCAAGGGAATTAAAAATTGTCGTTTCTTCGCTTTGGTAACAAGACAAAGCGCAGCGTTGAGTTTCGTAATATAATATCTGGTACCTAGGACATTGCGCGTAACGGACTGTTTATTTACATTATTTTATCAAAGCGAATCTGGTGATAAATCATTATTTTAACATTTTTAAAGTTAAAGTTAAAGTTTAACATTTTTAAAGTTATAAATCATTATTTTAACATTATTAAAAAAACATAAAAAGATAAATCAAATATTTTCTAATCGTTACTTGGTTTTATTCACTTA
>JAEBDU010010252.1:0-20264 GCA_016802625.1 Heliconius numata | reverse complement strand
ATTCGATTCCCACTCGGGAAAAAAAATCGTTTACTTGTTCTTTTTTTCATTTCCTCAGGAAGTGTCTTAACACTAGGTTTCCTCTGATAACCTTGCGATGTGGCCCTGATAACCTTGCCATATGTGGGATAAAGTGCGAATCTCAACGAAATAGTTGGTGTTTTTTTAAAATTACATAACGGAACTACGAACGCATATAAATGCATCGAAAATGTATAATTAAGACACTCCGTTCACTGGACAGATTGAACATTTGGGAAGGAACACAGGAACCTTTGTGTTAAGACACTCCGTTAGCATTAAAACTCTTCCATTTGCCTCGTTACCAGAGAGAGAATCGAACCCACAACCTGTCGCATTTACAGTCGCACACCTTGACCTCTCTCCGCCTAACCTACTACATATAGGAAAAAGGAAATGAACATCAAACCCACGACCGTCGCGTATACAGTCAAATACAGTCCGCCCGTGCTTTATTGCCTCTAATGTTTTATACAAATAAAGGGTATTTTTTTAATTTCCGGTTTTCGAGTGTACAATATACTGTGCGTATTGTAAACGTTTTGTTGACGGAAATTTGTTAATATAAAGACCTCATATACTGTTATCAATAGATCTAACTTTCAGGAAGTATTTTCATAATGCTCGTGTTGTTATAGGTGTTATATTTGTTTTAGCTGCACGCAGTATCCCGTAAATAGCGTGGTAGGCAGAGGGAACCTAGTGTTTACTGCTAAGTTCCCCAAAGTATGAATTGAATCTACAGCCTGTCACGTTTACGCTTGTTTGTGATTAGACGTTCGATAATTGGTTTCTCGATAAAGGGATTTTACAACACAAAAGAATCTCCCAATACAAACCAGCAGTTCCGGAGATTTGTGCTTTCAACCAACCAAACACTTCAGTACTCAAATATTAGTTCAATCATCAACATATATTGTATCGATGTACAAAGGTTCTACTTTATATCGGAAATAATTACAATGTTTCAAAATAAGACCACGTGACCTCCGTCCATCAATGTATCTCGAACTCGATTGCTTCACTTCGAAACCGATATATAAATAAACTTTTGATATGGACAGGTTTATGTAAAAGAAAATATACTTTTTTATTTTCTTTTACTTCGACAGAAAGTGGGCAACGAAATTGTCTTCACGAGGAATGGAGTGTCTTAACACTGGTTCCTTCTGCCTGTATGTGAAGCTAAACATTATTCTTCGAGACATTATAAAATTTACTTAAGTAAGCGCGTATATAAGAACTTGATAAGAACGTATAACTTAGTGATGAGAGTGCCTGGAAGAGTTCAAAGAGGCGTGGGTTCAAATCTGTAAAATAACATTCTTTTCTTCAGCTTTTCTTGCATAAAACGTTTTATTTAGAAGAACTTTGCAGCCCAGAGCTCAAAGGGCCGGCTGTTATGTTAAATTTCTATAGCCTATTATTAGTTGGCCTTGTTGGTGGATATATTTGTTATTGATACCTCAGGGTCGACGTTTACTGTACTTACTTGGCTTACATTATATAAGTATAATATAAGAAATAAGCTCCTTTGAGATAACGTATTTTTGACTTTGACATCAATTAAAGCTTTATTAAGCTTAGTAGCATTTACCTGTGACTTCACCCGAAAATGGAAACAACTTATAATTATGATTACACATAACACATTTTTTTGTTTTCTCGCATATAGGAAGGCGAGCAACTGGGAACCTGGTCTTAAGATTCACTTTTCTCATTTAGATCATTTATGAAAGCATTGCGTGTTGAATGTGCGGAACTCAACACTGCGTTTTGATCCGTTACCAAAACGATATAATAAAAATATGAAATATAAAATTACTATGCATTTTCAGAAAATATATAAACTATTTATTATTTAATACTTCTAGTATTACCATAAAACATTTATTAACTAGATTTTACGTCATTTCATAGTTATTATAACACCAAACGTATTTCACCTAACAACATGTTTATTACCATATATTAGTCGTAAATTTGTCAAATTTACGTAACTATTGAGCTTATGACGCCGTAAAAGCTTACACGAGAGCTTTCTGTTGACCAATACGTACTTAAATGTATGATTATATAAATACCTGTTTATGTCGTATACATTTTATTGAGATTCGTTTTGCGTTTGTCTGTATATAACTACTTCAAATCTAATCAGTGCGGCGTTAAGTTCCGACACTGAACAAGCAATGTCTCGTAATTTGACCGAAAGTGGAGAATCGAGTGTCGTAACACTAAGTTTACTATGCAATATAACAAAAAATAATTGTAATCAGTCAAAATTTAAGTTAATTTATGTTTAGTTTCTTCTAAATTTATTGTTGGAATTGTTTACGATTGCGATAGTTGAGTTTTGCTGACTACCTAATTAAGGCAATGTTTCAAACTGGAATGTTTTAACATTAGAATCCCTCTGCCCTATGGATTATCTGAGAATATATACGTAAGAAAAACTTATAAATACTTATTTAAAAAAAATTGTGGGTAAATTCTACAGATTGTATGGTTTGTAAAACAAAATATTTGCCTTTATCATACACACATCACATTCAAAGTTTTAAATAACTAATAAACATTGAAGTCCCAATGCCAAAAGAATTTGTTCTTGACAAACTAACTTCAAATATAATATTGAGTTCAAAATACTTTTCAAGGTAATTATAATTAGGTATATTATATTTCTCTTTTGACTGACTGATCGGTCACTTTGTGATACTAAATGGGATTTTTGGAACGGAGTGTCTTAACACTAGGTTTCAAGCCCCCCCTGCGATGTGATTGTTCAGTGTGCATACAGGGTGTAGCTAAAAAATTAATTCACAACCGTATAATAATAGGGAAATTGGCAAGTATTCAAATTGGGATCGTAGCCCCATTTCGTTGTTTATAAATAAACTGCCACTACGAGGAAGTCACTAATATGTGAAATAACACGTGGACGTGAGGATGTATGGGATTGGATGGGATTTTGATTGATTATTATTATTATTTAAAAGTTACTATGTTTTTACTTCGGGGAAGTATTAGTTTTTTTTTGCTTGATCCTGTATCACGCATATAATGAAGAACTACCGTCGAGACATTCCATTCCCCATTTCCCATCTCTTGTTATCAAAAACTCAACTCGTCTTGTTGTCAAAAAAGTAAACAAATGAAAATAACTCTTTTCTCTGAATCGAAGCCGCAATCGACATTGACATTCCAGGGAATGGAAAACCGGGAAATAATTAAAAAGTAATTAAAGGCAAAAATTAATTAAAAAAATATAATGGTGCAGTAACACGACGGTTGTGTTATATTCCCACTGGGGAAGAAATATTTTTCACTTCACCGCTCTGGTAACAAGACAAGACTTGGCTTTAGATTCCTCCATTCAGCACGCAATCCGATTCCAGTATGGTGGTACAAAGCGTGGACTACTCCACCCATTCAGAATATGAAAAAAACTAATTTTAGACTACATAATAAATAATAAATCAAATCAGATTCACGCTGTACGGCAGGGTATGCAGAGGGAACCTAGTGTTAAGTCACTTCGTTCTCCACTTTCCGCCGAATTTTTCGAGGCATTGCGTATTGAGTGGCAAAACTCAACGCCGGGCCTTGCCTTGGTGCCAGGGCGAAGAAATGAAAATATTAATTCATTCACTCGAGTGGAGATCGAACGCACAACCGTCGCAATACAGTCACACCCTTAAGCCTCTGCGACACAACGGCCTCACAATAAATAATAAAAGAGAAATTTTCCAATAATTTCTTATAAGCACGTCGTTTGTCGCCCATTTTAATTTTATTCATAGTTCACCACATTACGACACACGCATTTATATGCAAAGTAGTTTGGCGCTTAATTGTAAATAACGTTGAGGAATTCTAAATTAAGAATTTTATGGCATTTATAGGCGATAAAATCAAATATGAGTTAAATATTAAATTACGACATATTATGAAGGTGTCGCGCGGTTAAGTTACGCCAACACAACACGGAACACCGAAAATTGGATGAGAATTGGAGAAAATAGTGTTTCAAGGTAGGTTCCCTCTGCCTACCCTGTTTTTTGTTACATGCGGGATACAGCGTGAAAATAAATAAATAATACAAAACGATCCAAACGTGATTTCCAAACAAATTCTCCAAGGTTTTTAAAAGGGCGATTCTCATTCGTTTGAACAAACCAATCCCAAACAAACACCACATGGTAAAAACTTCAAAGTACCTACAGCTTTATAATATAATTTATCTGTACGTCTGTGTGTCTGTAGGTATATCGTAAACTACAATTGGTTAAGGTTATTCAGTAATGAGCCAAGCTATATCGACAAATATCAAGTTTTTCGAAGATATTGTAGGGCAGCGGCACCATCACTGACTGTTAACGCGACGATTGAAGATTTGAATCCAAATCGGGGAATTAATAACTGTAATTTTCTTGCTTGCCTCGATAACTAGGCAGAGCGCGGCGTTAAGTTTAACCACTCAACATACGACATCTCGAAAAGTGTAAAACGGAGTATTTTGACACTGGCCTACAGTATACAGTGTAGATTTATTTTTTATCATGAGTATTCAGAGAATGCCTATTTTAAGAGTATACTTGTGAAAGCTGCTGAAAAGGTAGAAGGAACCTGAGAACCTAATGTTAAAACACTCCGTTCCTATTAAGACATTTCCGTTCCTGGGGAATAAAATATTTAATATTTAATTGAATTGTATTAAATATTTCACTTTCAGTTTCATATTCAATATTTTCATTTCCTCGGTTTGGGAACGAGGCAAAGTGCGGCGTTGAGTTCCGCCACCAAACACGCAATGCCTGGAGAAATCAGCAGATAATGGGATAGGGACGAGAAGTACTTAATGGGAACCGAGTATCTTAACACTAGGTTCCTACTTCCCCTTTGCCTACTCTGCTATATGGGAGATACAGCATAAAGCTAAAAAAATACTGGAGGCTAAGCCAGAGTAAAAAGCTAGTATGGTCTAAGCGTGTAGTTTTGCATAAGTGTTTCAATAGTTGTTTACTTGAGCCTTGACTGAAATTGAACTCACTTACGCAACAAGCTCAGCGAGACTACCGAACCACGCTGTTACTAGGCACCATGCACCATGAATCACAGATGTGATAGTGGAAGCTACTTTAATGCCTTGCACTTTCGCGTCATTTGTATTTTAGTTTAGTAAACAAATAAAATTGGCAGAGAAATGAACTGTACTTTTAAAATAACATTAATTAATGTTTTAATTGTTATTCGTTTGCTTGGATTTATTAAAAAAACTCACATAGGTTTTCCATGTATATGTTTTTTTACTAAGAAAGTCAATGTTTATTTTCGAATTTACATATTTTAATGTATTTTATATAATTTCTTCATTCAACACTATTTTACAGATTTTTATGTCATTTTTTATTTATTTTCACGGTTAATCCCTTTTCATGAGATAAATATAAAAAACCTCCTTGTATTTTTATTCACTTTTCGTGTATTTTACATACATTACACACTGAGTGCAGTAAATTTTTTTGATGAAGGCGGCAATTACATTATTTTAACATACTCAGCTGCAAGTAAATATTAAATTTATTTATTAAAAATATAATTAAGTCTTATCTCAGTGTTAAGACCTAAAATACCAATTCCATAATTAAATATAACACAAAAACAAACACACACACAACATAAACAATCCTATTCTCCATCACTCCATACTCTTTGGCCGTGTCATCGACCTCAGTATCGAGGCTATAGCACACATCGACAAACAGCTGAGCCCACGCACACATGCGCACACCTCTGTACGTTAGGTGTTACTCTCACTGTTCATACTAGGTAGGTCAGATGGTTTTTATTAAAGTTAAATAATAGATAGTGTATATGCTTATAATATATTTTGAAACGAGAAAGAATTAGCAGTATTAGGTATTTATTTTCATTTATTTCCTTTCAGTGGTTTTAAAAAAAAAGTTGCGGCGTTGAGATCTGCCACTCAACACGCAACATCTCAAAAGTTGGGTTGGTTGGCCTTCCCCAGTTTAACTTAATAATAACTTTTCAGTTGTGTTTTTCATGTATCATGTGTCATATAATATATGACTTTTAATGATTCCCATTTAACCACCGTTTATTTCTTGAGGCATTGTGTGTTGAGTGGCGGAACACAACACCGCTCTGTGCCTCGTTACCAGTGCAAGGACTAGAAATCAAAACCCATAACTGTCTCGGCTGAAGGCAACAGTCTCAATAGTTACGACATATTATAACAATAAAGTTAAATACGAGTAGGTACTTAGGTCCGTACCTACCAATCAAATTGATTCTGAAGTCTAAACACGAGCACACCCAGTTCGCTTTACGACCATACATGTCCATAAAACTAATAAATTCTATTAGTTTTATAATAATAAAGTGTTATTCATAAATATATTAATAGCATCGTTAACTATACGGCTCAGTGGTAACAGTATCTGACGGTATCAGATGTGAGTAGGTTCAAACAGGTTAACAGAGAGATGTATAGGGATTAAATGAAGTGCGGCGTTAAGTTGCATAATCAAGCGAAAAATATATTTAAAGAATGAAATAGTATAATAGTTATAGTAATCTAAACTAATAAATTATAGCTAAAGCTCTCTAAAGTTAATGAGGCCACGCCACGCAGGAGAAGCAGCATAAACTTGAAGTTAACTTCTTACACTCATTCATACTGCTAAGTTATTACATAATGTAAGTTTCATATAGGTATATTGTCATGGACTTGACATGGTTAAATGGAAATAGTTAAAAGTTTCTTTTAGTTTCACGCTGTATTCCGCACATAGCAGGGTACGCAGAGGGATCCTGGGGACCTAGTGTTAAGACATTCCGTCCGCCATTCATATACCTACGTTCCCCACTTTTCGTGCATATCCTACGCTAAAAGTTAGTTTTTTAGCTTTTGGCTATATTTCGCACCTAATGTTAAGACATTCCGTTCCTATTAAGACACTTCCATTCCCCACTTATAAATAACAAGCATGTTATGAGTAAAATTAAATGAATTATTTCCAAATAACCTAGGTAGGCAGACCTAGGACCTAGGTCCTAGGTTTGCCTACCCTACTATGTGGGTTACAATATAAAAAGGAAAAAACACAAATACTATCACAATTTTTCTTCAGCTTCACCTTTAATTAACTTTCCCGTATCAAATCACTCCGTTCTCCGTATCTCGCAAGAATAAAAACAATTTAAACTGCCACTCCCGCTTGATGGCACGGGGGCTTTACAACATTCTAAAGCATGATAATATCATTATTGTATTTAAAGCCATAAAGTTATAATAGGTATAATGAAATATTAAGCTATTTCAATCTATTCTAATATAATAAACCTAAAGAATCTGTTTGGTTGAGCGCACTAATCTCAGCAACTAAAAGTACAAAGAAGAAACCTTGAGAAAACCTTTTTGCGGTGAATAGTACATAGTCCACTTATTGGGGAAAATGTGGACTATATTATATCACATTAATTATTTTGTTGTAGCCTATTGTACCTGCCTGGGGTCAAACTATCTAGGACAGTTACAACGTGGCATGTGTCATATACCTTTTTAGTTATTTATTTCCAATTGACTTCGTGGACAAAGCCACGCTTAAAAACTAGTAAACAATAAACAATGTTCCCACGCGTGGGTTCAACGCAAACTGTTATTAATATTCACAAATGATAAACAAATTGTTTATACTAACAATACGTAAATTATTTCATAATAAATGTAGGTATTTAGAACCCAGTTTATCTCTAATCTTAGAATTAATTTAGTTAGTTATTACGGTAATAAAGATTTTATATGTATTGAACTAGTAGTTACTCACAGCTTTGCTCACGTGGTCTTTAAGATGTAGGTTTTAAGATTTTATTAAATTTTCAAAAAAAATCTAAGTGTCTTTACTCTAGTGTCTAGGAATTTGCTATAAGATAAAATATATATGTTCCGTGAAGACAAAAAATCTACTATAGAGCTAGAAGGCCGCTCGTTTTACATACATAGATACATATAAGGATTAGACGATGTGGGCAGGATAGTACCTGCATTAATTAAAATTCAATTAAATAATAAACGTGGTGTTGTATAGTAATACTAGCTTTTATCTACAACTTTGCCTGCGTAGTCAAATGAAAATGAGTAAGACCGACTTCGATTCCACACACTCCAGGTGCCCGAGGTAACTCTCTCCGCAGCTTCAGTGGGTTATGTCAAAACGATGAATGACGTAAAAGTGCAACTTTGAATGAAAGACTTTTTTTACAAAAAAGTATAATATTCGGGTAAATACAGGATTTAAAGCCAGTGTTGTATATTTTATAGCCAATTTAGCTCCCCAGTGCCCAAGGTTGGGATTAAGTGCTCTAATCGACGTGGATATGCTCCACGTGTGTAGCAATTGTAGGATAGACTAGCATGTATGTGCATATATGTGAAGTGTATGTGTGTAGATAGTTTGATAGTTTCTTTGGAGTTCTCGCTCTGGTAACGAGGCAAAACGCAGCGCAGAGTTCCGCCGCTCAACATGTAATGTCTTCAAAATTTCGCTCTGCTTAAAAAAATGATGAGGTAGCGTTTTCACCGTATTTAGATGAATGCGGTCTTTAGAATACATAAAAAGAGGATAACAAAATGACGTGGTTGTGTCGTATTATGATACTAAAATCCATTGATCCGATAAGCATCACCGCAAGCAGTGTTTAGTTCCACCACTCAACACGCTAATATCGAATTCGAGACGAAAAGCTGTGATTGAAGTGTGTCTATGTTGTACTTACATGAATAAACGTAAACTACAAAACATTATATATATTTTCAGGTAAACAATATCAAATCGAATATTAGTTTGTCAATTTAGGCCGTTGTGGCACAGTGCTACAGTAACAGACTGTTAACGTGATGTTTATAAGTTTGATTCCTACTCGCAGTATCGAATTATTTTCATGTCTTCACTTTGGTAATAAAACAAAGCGAGACGTTAAGTTCCGCCACGAAATATACAAATGTCTTTAAATTTGAGCAGTGCGTGTATTAACACTAGGTTCCCTCTCCCTGTCCTGCTATGAGCGACGCAGCGTGACGCTATGGAACCCTATAAATCTATTTTACTATCCTATTATGGATTTCGAACATTATCCCGATGAACATAAATAAAGTTTTAAGCTACAACTTTTACGGGACGTTTACGATTCAAAAGATATATTAAATCTTTTAAGCTTCTCTTACAAAGTTTGAGTGTCTGTTGTTCGTGATTAAATTACTTTATTAAAAAGTTATAACCTGTATTTTAAACGGGTATTTCATTTGACCTCATTGAAAACTCCGAAATTCGATACATTGCGTATTGAATAGCGGTGTTTAACGCTGCATAAGAGCGGGGAAATTATTATTAGTTAAAGTCTCAGACTAACCAACTCGTTACCAACGCGTTTATTGTATCATTAGAGTTATATAGTCAGTCTAAAATATATTACGTATTTATATTATATTTTTTTAGCTTACGAGTTATCATTATTATTTGAATATTAAGCAAATTAGTTGTAATCATATAATTTGTGTTACAATAAATATTTTCGTATCGCAGTCTACAGTCTATAAAACTAGGTAATATCTGTATATAATATGTATAAATCAAGTCATTAACGTCGGTGGCTACCAAAAATACGGGTGTCTCGTTAGACGAGGCCGTCGGTCACACCGTGTTGCAATTGGTGGAGTTAAAATTACAATCTAAATTAAAATATTCTTTATTCCTCTAATTATACCATTACATGCACTAATTGAAGGTTCGATTCCCATTCATTATTTTCATTTGCTCACTTTAGTAATAAGAGTTTAGTCACGGTGTGCGCTATGTCACATAACACGCAATGTCTTAAAATTTGGGTGGATTGTTTGGAAAACAATGTATTAAATACTAGGTTTCCTTTGTCTACCCTGCTATATAAGGGACAAATTAACGGGAAATATTTTATTTCCTCGAATAGGAATCGAACACACAATCTGTCGCCTTTACAGTCCTACGCTTGCACTTCTGCACCACGACATGCATCTTAAAATATGTTTTTTATATAAAATAACATTAAAATTACAATGCAGTGTGATCTCGAGTGTGTGCTCGAGTAAACACCGTATCACCAAAATAAACTTAACTGGTTGCGGTTCTGAAAGTCGCCCGGCGGGTCACGCGGCATACGTACCGTGAAAGCAAATAACATTAGACTTTTATATCACAGATAAAAAAGGCTATCGTAGCGCAGTGACAGCGGCTTACTGTTAACACGATGGTTGTAGGTTTACTCCCTACTGGGAGTCAGGTCAGTAACATCCCACGGTAACAAGAGATGAGTGGAAAACGGAAAAATCAAAATAAATCTTGATTATGATTTCACCATTGTAAATTTCATCCGCACGAGGTGTATTTTGAAATTTAAAAGTATTAATATTTTAGTCTAGTTAGACAAGGCGAAAAATTCCACTTCTCAACATATAATCCATCTAGAAAATCGAGAATTAAGTTTTTAACGCTAGGTGTTCTTTGCTTAAGTTGAATAAACTAAGCAAGAGTAAAATAAAATATAAACCGTAATTACTGACACAAAAACATTTTAAGCAACTTCACATTTTTTTCCTTAAAGTACAGGGAACCTAGCCTTAGTTATAAAACTCCAAATCTCTAAATGTAGCGAGTTCAATGGTGGAACTCAACAGTCAACACCGCTTTGTAAACTAGAACGACGAAGCGAAAATTATTTTAATATACTCATTCCCCGAGTCACAATCGAACACACAACCTATACGTCAGTCCAGTTAAACACTGCTCCACTGCGCCACGACGGCCTCAAATACATTATATATGCATAAAATCCATTTATTTGCATCATAACCTGTTCAGCAAATAACAATAATACCTCATTATGAATGCTAACTGCCGTTTACGACACTGCGTCCGATTGTGTGCTCTGGCCAATATGTTCATTTATATTTGCTATACTAGCTTTTACACGCGAGTTTGGTGTGTTTAAGTCTTAACACTAGGTTCCAAGGTTCCCGCTGCCTGCCCTACTACAGGGAGGATGCAGCGTGAAACTAAAAAAAACAATGTTTTAAATGCAGCTTTGCCCACATGTTCAAATGTAAATAACTGACTGATTGACTTGTGTATGAAAAATTCAAAGTATTCAAGGTAACTCTGACCGCAAGTGCAGTGGTAACGTGATTTAATATAGTAAACAACCTTACTTTACAAATGGACTACCTAACACAAGAGAGAACAACTTGAGGCAATAGTTCCCGTGATACACGCGTTTGAACACACAAATTCTTTCTTCTTACTATATGCAAAATATTACAGTAAGAAGAGAGTTTGAGGTCTTTTGATAGCATGATGTGCGACTCTTAGAAATTTCCACTTAATCAAGTTGGCGACACCGTTAGTAAAGCTAATATATTTATATTACTTATTTTTATAACAGATTTCAGCACCGCTCTTTTCCTTGATATCAAAAAGAAAAAATGAAAATAACTTAGTTCAATTAGTGGCAATCGAACCCAAAACAACCGTCACTTTACAGACAGACTGTACCACTGTCTCACGACGGTGACAGCATATTTTCTGAAACAAAAACAACTTACGTATATTTTTTTATATATATGTAGATTTAGTGTATATATTAATATACACAACAGCGCTAGTATGAGGCCAGGACACGTTATAGTAATACACAGTAGGCGTGTCCGACTGTACGTAGCGCACTAAAAACAACTTGTACTATATTTGTAATTTATCTTGAAATTTGTATAATTTGTTGCTAAAACTATTACTGGGCTACCTTGAAATTTTAGAACTTTAAATTAAGAAATTATTTACATTTTGAAATAAATTTTGCATTCTGTATGTTAATCGTCTGATTAGAATTATTAAAATATAATCATGTCCTCAGACAGGAGCTCGAACCCCCTACCGTCGCGTTTACAGTAAATAGGTAGGTTAAATATACAATTATTTATTCACTATCTATGCTCGGTAAACGTTATTATGCACCGGGCTTGCAGCTAGATGTCGCTTGTTTTATTAATATTTTCATTAACTTATGTTATTGATCTGTTTATATTCGATACACGATTAGCTTTGTAAAATGAAGTCGTATAGTCCGAGGGGCGGCGGCGGTAATGTATGTCTAGAGAAATTGAGACCATCGTGGCGCAGTGGCGCGTCGGACGGTTAACATGATGGTTACAAATTCGATCTTGATGATGATTATATTTAATTATTTTCATTTCCAAGCTCTGGTAGACAAAACGCGACGATGATCCACTACTCACCACGCGACGTCTCGAAACTTGAACGGAAACTATGGAACAGTGTCCCAATGCTAATACAAGCTTTCCTCTGCCTACTCTACTGTATGCGGGATACAGCGTGAAAGCCGAAGTAATAATAATAATAATAAAAATTTACAATGATCTTTCTTTTTCTTTCGGCCCCCAGTCTAAGCCTTAAGTAATATTCACATCTCGTAGTAGCCGCGGTGTAAACAATAGATGCATTATTAGTATGCAGTATTCTGTCCAAGGAAAGCACACTGTTTGGGTCTGTCTAGGTAGATTATGTTTTAAATACTTAAAAAAATCTAGGACAAAAAATAAAAATGTATATAAATTTGTATGTAGTCTTTTATTTAACTGATCTTGAGTAAAAATCTTAAATTATTTTAGCTTCACGCTGTATTCTACACATAGCAGGGTAGGCAGAGGGGACCTGGGAACCTTGCGCTAAGACACTTTTAATATTTAGTAATTATGTTTCCCAAAAAAGAAGAGAGTGCTCAATCACTACGTACGTGCGTACGTACGTCCTTTACCTATAGGGGCTGGACAAAAATTAAAAAATATGTAGATACATGTTGATATTGTAAAATTTTGAAGTCGTCATGACGCAAAGGCACTAGGGTGTGAATGTAATGCGACGGTTGTGGCTTCAATCCGCACTCGAGGAAACGAAATATTCACTTAAATTTATATTTCCATTTCTTCACTCTAGTCGAGTCTACTCTAGATAGGCAAAAACGCGGCGTGGAGTTCTGCTACTCAACACGCAATGCCTCCAGAATTCGGCGTAAAATGGGGAACAGAGTGCCTTAAGTCTATATTCCCTCTGCCTACCCTGCTTTATGCAGCAGGAAGCTAAATCAAAAACAAAAAAATATATTGAAATAACAACCACTTAAATCTGTTTTTAGCACATTTTTTACATAAAACAATAGACTATAAATAAAATTTATGATACTACATTAGGTATGTGAATTAATTGAATCGCACGCCTTATTTTGATGGCCTCAGCCGGAGAACTAGACAAGCTGCTATTATGCTACAAGGACGATTTATATTAATTATTATGTCTTGCCACTGTTGTGGTGCAGCGGTAAACGTGGTGATTGTAGGTTCAATTCTTACTGAGGGAAAACATTTATTATCATTTTCTTGCTCTGGTAACAAACAAAACACGTATATTTTAACACTAGATTCCTCTACGTACCCTTCTATGTACGGGATATAGCAGGATAGGCCGGGGAATCAGAGTAGGTACAGCATGAAGGTAAAAAACGTTTATTTCCTTATACAGTGCAATTTCGCTTTGATTTGTTTTTTGTTACAAATCTATATCTACGCGCTAATCTTAGGAGCTGCCGATTCGAATTGAATAATTATATTTGAATCGGATATTTTATTACTCGAGAAAGGCTATTAGATATATAACATCAAGTTAATCTTTTATTCACATTTACTGTACCTAACTTCAGAATTATCTTGGAAGCGGGCGAAGCCGTCGGTAACAACTAGTGCAACATGCAAAAGAAACTCAAACCTGAACCGGATGACAAAAAACAAAACATATATTTAAACAAAAACATAAGCTTAAATTCAGTTTTTTATGATTATATTTACATTTATAAGTGCTTGAATACAGGTATTTTGGTCAACACCGTTATATATTATGGCATTTTATAACCGAACAGACCGGTCCATACAAAATATATCGAGTTACGAATATAGAAATGGTTTTTGTTATTTATAAATCTTAAATTTGTGGCCGTCACGTCGCGTCGCGGCGTAGCTGACAGTGTCTCACTGTTCGCGCGAAACGATAAACGTGCTATAATATATATAACCTTCTATATTAGTATAGCCTTCCTTGCCTAATAATATAGCCTTCCTCGATATATGGACTATTCAACACGTCAAGAATTGTCGAATTAAAACGACTACTTCCCAAAATAAGCGTGTCCAAACATAACCAAGATAATTTCTGCTTTGTTATATTAATCTATCTATCTATATATATAAAAGGACTTGTCCTCACTGACTGAGGTAAGACGCACGCACAGCCGTAACCGCTGATGGTAGAAACATGGAATTTGGACAGATGTTTACTTTCGTAATCTGGACATCCACTAAGAAGGGATTTTGAAAAATTTTAACCCTAAAGGCGTGAAATAGGGGTTGAAAGTTTGTATGGAAAAAAAATTAAATCGGCATCGATTTTCATAAAATTTTAAATTTAGATTTTTAAAAGTATTTAATTGAACACGTGTTTCATCGTTTTCTAGAATTCTCCCTCTAAGGGTGCATATAAGGGGTTGAAAGTTTGTATAGAATTTTTTTTTTAATCGGCACCAATTTTTATAAAATTTCAAATTCAGAAACTCTTAAAAGTATTTAATTGAACATGTGTTTTATGTTTTATTAGAATTCACCCCCAAAATACGCAAGCGAAGCTGCGCGCGTCCGCTAGTATTTATATAATATTACTATAGATACCTTCATATATCTCTAGCTACATATCATATAAACAAATATCTAACCTGACTGTAAACAGCATCTCATTGTATTTCGATCCCTACTTGTTGGAATTGTGGATTGATATTTAATTAATTTTTATTTCCCTGTTTTGATCAAACAAAACGCGGCATTGAGCTCAAAATGAGAAGAACAAACGGAGAAAATAGTTTCTCCGCTACGGAAGGAGAGTCCCTCAATGTTAAGACACTTCTTTCCCTATTTTTCACTCAATTTCTAACATAGTTTGAAATTCCTATTAATGATTCTAAATATATACCTATTATACAGGGTGGAAGAGGCAGCGCTCCTTTTATTGAAACTGCATATAGGGTAAAATATTTCAAACCCAGAATAAAAAAAATTAATCAAAGTACCTCAACAGTTTAGACGTAGGATTTTTTTTTCATTTCACGATTTTTATCCATACCTGTATTTCGTGTCACGCACACATACGTATGCGACGTTGCCG
This sequence comes from Heliconius numata, assembly GCA_016802625.1. Lineage (NCBI taxonomy): Eukaryota > Metazoa > Arthropoda > Insecta > Lepidoptera > Nymphalidae > Heliconius > Heliconius numata. Next base: position 4,908 of record JAEBDU010010252.1, on the reverse strand, counting down.
CTTTGACAGGTAAGTGTGTGCGTGCCTATGTTATACTTTACAAATGGCGTTTTATTTTAAAACGATAATTTTATTATTTATTTTGTTTGAAAAAATAACTTTTTCATTTTTGGGAATTTTTTTTTTTCCAAATTATTTTAGGCTTTTATAGAGTAGTTAAAACTGTGGTTTCATTTAAAGTGGTGCTGACAATTCCACCCTGTATATGTATGTAAAAACAAATCCATGTCAAGTAGTATGTATGTCCATCAAACAAAGCCAGTGATACAAAACAAGAGGTTTTTATTGTATACATCGTTTATATGATAATTAGGAGAGCTGGCGCCGCTTTATAGCCAAGGTTCCTCGTGGTCAGACTCTACTATACGCTTGTTTGTGTCGATAGTCGATAGCGAATACGTTACACGTTACTTTACTGTTACTATCCTTGGCGAGAATTGGTTGTTATTTAACTTTTACTTTGGTACAATTAATAAACTTGTGTATCGCACATGTTTAAAAGCGCAGTTCAAAATTCTGTTACCCGGGGAGTTAGCAAGAAGAGAATACAGTGTCTTGACATTAAATTCTCTCTCCCTAATCATCTACATACAGATTAAAGGATAAAACTAAAAAACCATTATTTATGAATAATAGATTAATTGGCCTGTAGTATTTAATCAGCATAAAATTAATTAACTATGATCTACTAAAGAAAAACAAGCTTGTTTTTGCATAGCTATGCAGGGTCGCCAAAAGAAACGTCTCTTCCTCTTCTCATCTTTACTTGCGAAACTCAACACTGCCGTCACAACAAGTGTCCGTCGCATTACAGTCGGCCAATTGTAAACTCAAAAAAATGTTACTTCTACACTAACCATAAACTACTATAGTTATTTACGTAATTTTTATACTACTCTCAATTTAATACAAATTCATAGTAAGAATTTAATAAATATTCATTTGATGTATTTTAACAGATGATTTATGTGTCGCTTTATAAAGACTTCTAATTAAGCCACGTTTATTTGTTTACTTTTTGTGTTTAACGCCTCTACGAGTATAAAATAGGGCATTTTATACAATTATAACATAATTCCCCCCAAAAGGATATCTTACCTACAACCTTAGGTCACAGTCACATTATTGTTGTTGTCCCATTGCGACAATTCTATCCAAGACAACTTAGTCATATATTAAAATTTAAAGCTCTATTTTATGTCACAATACTGATTGAAATAAAAAAAACTAAATAAAAAATATATCTCTTAAGACTACACTAATATTTTTCAACAACGTGCGGCGCTAAGTTACGCTACCATACCATATTAATGTAAACCAAACAGAACAAAAACAAAAAAGACCTTTTTCTACAAATATTCACAGCTTTCTCGACTCTATATAAAAAATAGGGCGGCAAGCAAACGTCTGTTGCGTGAGCGAATTATACAAATCGCTTAAGTTTACGAGGCCTTATCGCTTCATAAGGGACTGGAGTTCGAATTCGGTGTCATCAAAACACGAAGCGAGTTTTTTATCTTTGAAAGGTCGACAGTTCTTGAACTTTTTATGTTTTGCAGGATTAGAGGCAGACAGTACATCTCTAATGTTATGTTATATATTGAGAAAATTTGTTTGTATAGTAATACTAAATATATGATATCGTGTATTCAAATATACTACATATATGAGGGTAGTAGAGAAAAAATAAATAGAAAATTATTTTCTTGTTGTCTCTCAAGAAATACCACGGCGTTAAGTTCCGCCATACATCACATAACATCCTAAAAACTTGGCGAAACCAAACTGCTCATCCGGAATATAACGTGAAGGTAATAAAAAGGACAACCTAATGCCTAATTGTACGAAAACACCCAAAAATCATCAAATTTTGATAAATTAATCAAAAAAGACGGTCAAAATGTTCAATCGAACCCGCACCCTTTGTTCCTTCAGAATTGTTTATTCAAACAACTTTTAATTACTCCCGAAAGTTATGAAGCAGAAATAATATAATGTGAACGACTCGTTCCTGAAAATGGACGAACTTTGAAAGTCCGCCTCAGGACGTTAAAAATATTAGTTGGCTATAGAAATTAATTCTTTACTGTATTATAAATTTTTTATTTTAATATAAATTCCAGTAATTAACTTTGTTGTTAGAATTTAGGTTTCAATCTTGATTACTTAGGAGAATCTAGTAATAGTAAGAGCGTCCTGGCACAGGGGAACAGCAGTAAATCACATAAATCGACGTGAAATATCGCAAATTCGAGTGAAATATGGAAAGAGAGAAACTTCACTCTGTCTTAGAGACTTATAGAGAGTGTTAAAAGAATTTCCGAAATTGCGCGCCGCCTAACCCACCAGATTGAGGTAGTGAATATGACGGGAATCGAAACTACATCCACCATTGATCCATTCAAAACAACAGAAAATACGCCCAAAATATTTGTGCTTATATTGTGAAATAACGAACAGAGTAATTTTGCACTACCTTCTCTATTTATTAACTATGCCTTTTTCCATACCTCCTCTACCTATTCATTATAAAATAACTGATAAGTTTATAATTATTATGTAGATTTAAATAATAATAAAAGTAACAAAGTGTTTAAATCCCCATGTTCATACCATTAATTCACAATTCCCATGTAAAGTTAAGGGCGGAGTGGCTGGAGGAGATCTCCGCTTTAAATTATTATGATCCTGGTGAAGTTTATTTGTATATGGTACAAGTTGAGAGAGATTGTAATTATTTTTCATATAAAAATAAATGTGGTCAAAAACCTACAGCACTACGTCAGACAGACTAGTAATAAGAAAAAGCGCGGCGTTTAGTTCCGGCACTCAACATACTATCTTGAACATTAGCAGGTATATGGAGAACGGACTTAACACTAGATTGCCTCCGTCTACGCCGTGTCGTGTGAAATACAGCGCTGAGTTAAGCAAGTTAAGTAAAAATTTAATAAACGGAGAGATTACTTCTCATAGTATTAGCCAGTGGCGTAGCTAGGGGGGTGCGAGCGGTGCGGTCGCACCGGGCATCAACAGGAAAAGGGCATCAAAGTCGACGATTAGTGTGTTTTTTCTTTGTTTTTTAGACTTTATACCATTTTAAAGGGCATCAAGTCCTTTAAGCCGCACCGGGCATCAAAAGGAAAGGGGCATCAAAGTCGACGATCTCTTTGTTTTTTTTAGAACTTAACGTCGATGATTACGTTTTTTTTTTTTTTAGAAGTCAACATTGACGATCACTTTTTGACGATAAGTTTGTTTTTTTTTTAGAACTCACCGTCGATGATTACGTTTTTTTTTTTTTCAGAAGTCAACATTGACGATCACTTTGTTAAAGTTGATGATAAGTTTGTTTTTTTTTTTTTAGAACTCATCAACAGGAAAGGGGCATCAAGTCCCCCGAGCCGCACCGGGCAGCAAATACCCTAGCTACGCCACTGGTATTAGCATATACTCGTACTAATATTACAAAGCTACAAGTATACTGGTTGAGGATTTCCTTTTTTTATAGCGTATAGGCTATATTGCATCACATACCTCCGGTCAAAGTAGCGCTTAGGGTGTGTTTCATGAATCATACACATCGCTTAAGCGCTTTATCCATTTGACAACGCAGGCGAAGCCGCTGTCATTTTAGTTTATGTTTATCAAAAGACACGAGACATAGGTAACCTGAGAACCTAGTATTAAAACACTCCGTTCCCATTAAGACACTTCCATTCTCGACTTTTCGCCTTTCTCACACTTATTTACAGTCACACACTTGTACCCAATGTGCCATGACTTGCCTCAACATACTCGTAAATTCATATCCTAATTAAATTTTATTTTTATACAAAAGTTAAATATCTATATAACTAAAAGAACTAAAATGATATTATGAGACTTAGTATTTTTATGAATAATTACTTTTCCTTTATGTTTGTACTTTTAATATTCTTTCACCTCTCACATTTAAACTAAAAAAGGTATCTTATTCTGTATGCAACCTTTGACCTCTTCTCAGAAATTGCTATTATATATGTATAAGAAAATCATGTATTGATTTTCTATTAACACAAGGTCATAATTTTTTCTGAAGCCGTCGTGGCACAGTGGCACAGCGTTTAGACGTTAACACGATGATCGTGGGTTTGATTCCCAATCGAAGTGAAAAATTATTTTTATTTCAAAAAACGACTCGCAGTGTTGAGTTCCACCACTCAACACACAGTGCCACCAGAATTTGGCAGAAAGTAAGGAACGGAGTGTCCTAATACTAAGTTCCCTCAGGCTACAATGCTGTGTGCGGGATACAGCGTGAAGCTGAAAAAAAGTCTTTAACCCGCTATATCTGATCACTTGTGCCAAAATAAGCGGCGGTCGCATTTGGCGTGACGTCAACAAACAGTTTACGACCAAATGTATTATGAGATATTTTTAGCATTTTGAATTATGACAGCACTCTCTCTCTCTCTCTCTCTCTTCACATGGGGAAGTTTTCAAGCAAATGGTGCGCGAAATGGGTTGATAATATTTAGGGAAACAAATTCTTTTCTGTATAATAAACAAACGAATTCATCTTCTACATAAAGTGTTACTTGTTGTGTCTTAACACTTTTTTTTTCATTTAGCAAAAAAAAAACAATTTTGCGGCACCTTAGACTAATATTAACCATGTCCAGGCATTTATCATCAATCAAAGTATGTTAGGACTATCAAGGCTATACTACACTTTCACCTATATTTACATATTATATACGTAGAAGTATATTTATTGAGCAATTGAACATTAAAATAGATAATTTATACAAGATTTATAATTCATCTGCTAAACTAGTTTCGTACACCTTTAGATATTTTTTGCTAAATATAATCAATGTATCGATCGATTGGCCAAAATGTGTTAAAAACACCTGTATGTTTAAA
>JAEBDU010010251.1:0-23921 GCA_016802625.1 Heliconius numata | reverse complement strand
CTTTACGACCACGGTTAAGCCGTAGTGACGGAGCTGAGGACGGTTTTTTAGGGATGTCACTTAAAGTTTTTGTTTAGAATTATTTAACCGGTGGAAAGTGCAGAATATAGTGTCTTAACACTTGATTAGGTAGGAAAAATTAAAATTTTAAAAGTAATACAGGCATTTATTTAACGAGTGTAGAAAGTAGCTTGTTTCGAACTTGGATAATATATTTTTCTAGTAGTAGGCAGAGGGAACCTAATATTAATGCGCTCTTTTCCCCATTTTTGGCCCAAACCAACCGCCGCGCTCTGTCGTATTACCCTGTTATAGTAAAATTTAATAATCTAATAATTTTCTTTTGTTAAACTTTCAAAAACAATTCCATATCTTTAAATATAAAAATAACCAAAACCGGAAGAATGAGTAAAACTCTATTAATTAATATTAAACTTTAAAGAGCTAACCCTACGAACGGGATCTTTTACGACGACTGTGCCATCTCAGTCGCTACGACCCTTAAACAACACTAAACTTCGCGCCACAAACGCTTCACTCATACAATAAAGTGTGTGTTTAAATAAATTTAATTAATGTTTATGTCAAATGGTCTGTATTTTCAGCTTTGCATAACAATAAAATCTTGGTGGCATTGCAGCACAGTGTGTGATTGTAAAGGCGACGGATGTAAGTTCGATTTCTACTCAGGGGAAGTAATTATTATTTACATTTCTTTGATATTTCTATAAATTGGCGGAAAGTAAAAAAAGGAGCTTTAGGTTTCCTTTGCTAAAAAAATGAACATATAGATTAATTGTTGTCAGATACCTTAATGCTTCGTTACCCACATTCCATCGGAATTAGAGTCATTATAAAATATGACGATCGTCGGAACCTAATGCCCCGCTTTGTTTTACTGGAATAAAAGAATTAAATTAGTTCTTGATATAAAATAAATAACACCTAAAAACAACAATTTTCAAGATTTTCCTAATAAACTATATTAAGATATAGTTAACCTAATGCTAGATGGTTTAAAAATAAACACAGCAACAGTCGATGCCTGGAACAAGAATACGAATGAACTCCAACTGAAATTCCATTTAGCTGGGAATATTCCATTAGTAGCGTCCACATTTTTTTTCGCACCGAATTGCTGGCAGGGCAGCCTGCCATAGCTTTTTTATATGTATTTGGTCAATATTTATTATGTTTATTTTTATTACAAACATTTGTTAGATTGCACAGACAAACATTTATCTTTACATACATTTTATATATTTAACTATATATTGAACCCACAATCATCGTGTTTACAGACGGTGAATCACTAAAACTATTATGACGTACAGAATATTTATTAAAAAAAAACTTAAATGTTATAACAACAATTGCAATATAGGAGTTGTCGTCACATTAAATAATGAACAGCATGGCTCATGAATATAACGAACGATTTATTAATGTTGTTTGATGTTTAGATTTCTTTTATTTGATTTGTTTATTCTCGATTGCTTACTGAAACATATAATGTATGTTTAAAAGCGTTTTTAGTGATATGCGTTAGATAAATAAGCAATATAACGAAAACCACAAGTTTGACAGGATAAAAATTATAAAAATTATAGGCAGAGAAAACCTAATGTTAAGACATTCCGTTCTCCACTTTCCGCCGGATTCTGGAGGCATTGCATTGTGGGAATCGAACCCTCTCTGATTGTTTACCAACGTGGTGTTGAGTTTTGCCTCTCTGGAATGTGGAAAGAATGAAATCTTTCGCTTTCTCTGCCAACAATGAACATGAAAAAATATTTTTACATTCAATTTACACTCCTGACACGACTATGTTTTAACATTTTACATATAAAACCCACCTGATCGACAGGCGCTTGTCGAAAATATTCCGTTACAATATTCCGTCAGTCAACAGTAAAGTTTGACGTAAAACTCAATTTTTGTTTTCCAAGTTTGTAGTATTAAAATTCATATCAGTTGATGGAAGAAGTGGGTTTGAATAGAATATTTTGTTGGTTTTTTTATAATATTGTCTATATAAGGAAGAATAAAAATACAATTAGTAGGGAATATTGGTGACATTATGTATAGATTATTATATTATTTAAAAAGAATCTATATACAATTGGACAATTGGATTGTATTAGGTAGTTACCTAACAACGAGAACTATATATTTATTCCACATATTAAATCACTAACTTCAAGTAGTATCATGGTACCGTCCATCTTATTGAAATTACAAAACTATGAATAGAATGATATAGAGAGCATATCCCTATTTCCTATTAAAATTTGCCTTCCAACATCAAACAAATGATATTGATCATGCTCGTATAACCAAGTCTATTTGATTTGTACTCAGCTATTCGGAATATAAGTCCGTATAAATCGTTATATACGTGTTCATGTTGAATTAGTATCTCTAGTGGGCACATCTGGTTACGATTATTTGGAGATGGAATGGAATCTTTTGATTGACTTTATAGGGTACCAAAAGGTATCATTATTAACGCTATATCCCGCAACTACAAGGCTAGGCAGAGGGAACCAAGTGTTAGGACATTTCTCAATTTTCGGTACATTTGCGGCACGGCACAAAGTGACTTACAACCAGTCAGTTCGATCCCCACTCGAGAAAATGAAATATTTAAATTTATATTTCCATTTCTTCGCTTTGGTCATTGCAAAGCGCGGCGTTGAGTTCCGCTACTTAACTCGAAACGCCTCCAGAATTCGGCAGAAAGTGGAGAACAGAGTGTCTTAACTCTACGTTCCCTCTACCTACCCTGCTATGTGAAGCAGCGGGATACATCGTGAAGCCGATTTATTGTTATTTTATTTTCCATGAACGTAAGCTTTGCTACAGCTACAGTATACAAATGTATATTTTTTAATCCAATACCAGATGTAACAATAACAGCGCTACGTCTTTATTAAAATGCATAGCACACCTATCACGTTGGCTCTACGAGACCTATTCGTATGCTACGGCTGTAAGCTTTATTTATCCAAGCACTGTATCATCTACATATGTATGTCTGTATGTGTATCATCATAGACGAAATAAGGTGCAAAATACTAAAAACTGAGGGATTTTGGGGTTCAGGGAAAAATATATTTTGTTTGAAATGTATTTGTTTATATTATAGAGGTTGAGGTGCCGAGCGCTTCAGCGCTTAGCTGTAAATGAGACGGTTTTGGGTTCAATATCAAACCCTCACGTTAACAGTCGCTTTCGGTAAATTAATTATTATTTTCATGTTCTTTCCTTGACAAAACGTGGCGCTGAGTTTTTTTCCAATATGTCCAATTTAGAGCGAAAAAAGAGATGCGGGAGAATGCGTGAAACTATAAAAAAATCATAGTAGAAAGTGTACCCCAAGCATTGATGCTGGTATCAAATATGCCACAATAGTGTTTCAGTCTCTTCTCTTTCATATAATATATGTAAATGTAATTTTAAAGAGTGCACTATAATATTATTTTAAACAACCATGCAGTGAAGTTAAAGAGGACATACATTTATTATGAACTTGCAAGTATGCTTAGAGAAATAAAAAAATATATATGAAAATTATTTTTAAGCTTCATCTTACTCTAAATGAATACTTTAGAAATGAACTGTTTTAAAGCTTATACTTTTTTAATATATACTATATTCGTATATATATGGGGTTCTGTTGTATGCTAGTTGAAAATAACGAATAAACAAGTATGAAACTACTCAAACGAAAAAGTCGGTTAAGTGATATAAGTAAAGTGTTTAATATTTTATTATTTGAGGCCGTCGTGGCGCGGCGGTACGGCGTCTGACTGAAGTGCAAGCGCGACAGTTGGGGATTCCCACTGAAGGGAATGGGTGATTTATTTTTATTTCTTCGCTCTAAGAGACACCACACTTACGTGAGAATTAACCGCCGTATATTTGATTCGTTTGGCTAGGGACAGAACTAGGTATGTGAGGTTGACTGCCAACCTTCACCAGTTGGAGAGGCACATTAAGAAGAAGAAGAAGAGAATTGCACATACATATCACCTGTCGCGTTTACAATCGCGCGCTTTCCCTGAGTTGCTTGCCCTCAATTTACACTAATTAATTAAGTTGTACATATTTATACATAAACTTAATAATTTTAATAACACTTCAACTTTTATATTTATTTTGTACAGTACCAATTTATATGTTCGAGTTAAATGTTTCAGGATTATTGGATAAGTGAGAATTATTTCATACAAAAATGAATTCTGATAATAAATTTTCAACCCTGGTGAAATTAAAAAAGTTTTCCATATGAAAGGCGGTAATAGTATAACTACCTCGGTCTTATCTACGCTTATAACTAATAAGGGTTGGTAGGATGCTATGTAAAAAAAGTTATTACACGTGATATCTGGTGCTATAGATGGTTGCAAGTTTGATTTCCACTTAAGGTAATAATTATATCTAAATTTCTTTCATTCCTTTGGTCTGACAATTTAATGCGCAACGTTAGTTTTCCATCACTCAGCATGCGATATGTCGATTTTGGGCCAAAAGTAAAGAACGGAGTGTTTCAACACTACCGACATACAAATTGTTTTTTACAGCTCAAACTTTTTCTATCTTTCCGTAGGGAACTAATGATTAATACGTAATGTCTCCAAATGGAGGGAGAATATAGCACAAAGTGACATTACACTAAACACTTACCATGCTAATAAAATGCCAAAATATTTTTTTCTTGGTATATGCTTATTTTTATTTCAAAAGTATTATATATATATAATTTTAATTTTAATCTCGTATAATTATGGCTTTTTAAACCAATTAATAAGTGCCAGACAGTACTCTACGGCTTAAGAGCAATTCATCTCTCGCATATAATTTGTGGATTTTCATATCATATGAGATTTAAATTCACATCACAAGTTCAGTTATGAAATATTCAATATTTAAATTAAACTTGCTTGTTATACTCGTATGTATCGAAATTCAATTTGCTTAGGATTTTGACCGTTGTACATATATGGAAATTCTATTAGGTATTTTGTATAACATTAATAGTAGGTATTGTTTCAATGATGTATTTTGACATACTGTTGCCTACTTTTTGTTTCATTTTCGAAACATTGCGTGTAGTTCTACTCCGCATATAGCAGAGTAGGCAAAGGGAACCTATTCTGTCTACAATGCAGCCCGCAACCATCAAATACATTACGAAGACATACAATTCTACCAATAACGTTAGCTTCTTTATATCCCATTAATAATTTCGTACCCTCACTTCCGTTTAATATGTTAAATTTATCTATTAACAAGTTATCGTGAGTTGGAGGTCGTCCAAAACTGTAATTTACCATACTTCATACTTTAATACATCCATCTTGTCTGAAACAGCAAGTCATTGTCGTTTAACATAGCTAAAAAATTTGGCGCTAACAAGGAAAAATATAGTTATAAATTATTATAGTTAATTTTGTGGTAGGTTTTGGGTTTTTTTTACACTGTATTCCGCATATAGCAGGATAGGCAAAGTAATACTATTTACCGCCGAATTCTATAGGTATTCTGAAGAGGAACTTAACGCCGCGCTTTGCCTCTACACCAGAGAGAAAAGATTAAAATGAAATATTTAATTTCTAGAGTGGTAATCGAACCCACAACCAGTGTCCTCGTGTCCCTGCGCTACTATAAGGGATAAACATTATAAATTAAATAACTTATGCTATATTCATGGATACTTCCTCTGAAAGGAACGACTAAACGAGTAAAATATGAAGTGCGGTAGGAAAATGAACACTCGCGCCGATAATCCGCTAAGCCACTTGTCAACAGGAAAGTTTTGGCGTCCCCAATACGTTTTTCAATAAAGGATCTCCTGTTGATTTTTATACGCTTTTTTTATATAAGAATATTCATTTTTATTTTTATGTGCACATATTTTTTATATTTAATTTAATTTTTAAATTTAGTTATAATAAGCCATCGTGGCGCAGTTGTTAAACAAATCTGTTCTTCTCGGATTCAATCCTCATAAAGGGAAATTATAATCCCATCAAAGAACATAAATGTATAATGAGAGCAAAGTTTTATATTAACTTCACCCACAAAAGAATCAGAGATCTATATGGGTATCATATTTTGTGCTTACTCGAGATGTAATTCAAGCTTAGGAATTGACTTCGCAATGTTTTCGGCACAGGCTCTTTATTTTATATATCTATTGTTATCTAAATATTATACAATGCCCCTCCAATACACATTAGATCGAAGTACATGGACATGAACAGATGGAAAATAGAGTGATATTTATATGCCACTAAATCGTCTCCATATAAAAATATTTGGTATTCTTAATTCGTTTAATACAATATAAATAACTCATAAATATAGTGTAGATATAGATATATAATTCACTAACAAAGTTAGCAGTCTAAGCTAACATCCCCGAACACACCAGTGTCTTTGTACTGCACTATAGCTGCACTTAGAAAGCCTGAAATTCCTTATCTGAAACACTTCGCATTCGCAAACGTTACGAAACACTGATTTATAGTTAACCGGCCATTTATCCACTCGCCTAGAATGCAGGTACGGCATTTCGATTTCGTGGGAACGGGAAGCGTATAATTGTACTTTAAAAAGCATAGTCATTGTCTTGATATGACATACTAGAATGTTTCGAAGAGTTATTTGTATTATTAATATTTAAAAACTATGGTATATTTGGATTTTTTGTTTTAAAAGTTTATTATAGCTGAATGTAAACTTCTTTTAAATACTTTTCGCTCCACGTCAAAATTCTTACCCGTTCGTCTTCTTACAGTACTTATTTTTTAGCTTCATGCATTGTTCTACATAGTATAAGCAGAGAGATACTATTAAAATATTATCTTATTTTTGTTTATCTTGCACATAGAAGGGTAGGCAGATGGAACCTGGGAATTAAATGTTCGATCGAACACTCAGTTCCTCATTAAGACTCTTTTGATTCCCGCTCCTATTAAATATTTCATTTCCCCTGCCATTTAGCTGCCAGAAAAACTGTTATAAATAAAAAAAATACATGCTAAAAATCGAACTCATGACCTTCGATTTATCTCTAATCAATCATCATCACTAATCACTCAGTCAGTCCAATCAATTAATTTGCGTCTGAATTTTGTAATATATCATGTTACATTCCAATATTAATTGGTGGCCGCGTGTAGTTTTATACATTAATATGTAGTTCTCCAGCTTCAGGCTGCATGTATCAGGAGAAAAGGAGCCTAGTGTTAAGACACTCCGCTTCTCACTTTGTGAATTCTGGAGACATTGAGTGGCGGAAAACAACGTCGCACTTTGTCTCGTCACTAAAGCGAAGAAATGAAAATATTAAATATTTCATTGCCTCGAGTGGGAATCGAACCCACAACCTATCTCGGTTACAGTCAAAAGACGTCCACGGCTGGCCTCTATACTGTACATACCTATGTATTCCGTATATTATTTTAGTTATGAATGGGTTCTCTAGAGCGAGTCGCTGTGGTTTATCGAATCAAATGAAATGGTTGGGCTTATTCATACTATATTTACACGTCGCTGGTTCCAATACAGTAATACTCGGGATATTTCACTACCTAGTGTTTTAGTAAGTTTTTGTTTGGTTTTTTTCACTTTGCTTCGTTTTTATTGAATCCGGCTTATGTATTGTGTAGTATTTAGTAGAACGTGTTTTATACGAGTATATTCCTGAGTTTAGAATTTATTTTGTGTTGATCATACAATATTTTTTCATTGGGATAGTATATTTCAATTTGCAAAGAAGGCCTTCTTAAATAAGCATATAAAGAGTGTTTTTGTCAGTTTGTCTGTTACAACTTTTCAATAACTAGGAACTGAACCAACTACCACTATACGACTTCTGAACTGTACCAGGACAGCTCAAACACTATATTAAAAGCATGTAATTAAAATTTCCAAGACCACCTGAAATTAAGATACGTATCATTTAACTCGCTCCGTTGTTACTCCGAGATCATTCCAACCACGTAATTTTGTTCTACACTGAATTTTTTTGACCGAGAAAAACATTTAGATAGTCTTCTGTCTGCGAAATTAAAATGCTAATTTTTTTGTTAAATTAGAGACTAATTAAGCGAACCAACTAGTTGGTTTAAATTTGAAGTATTATTTTTTGTTAGTTTTTGCTCTTTCAAGCTATCACTAGTAATGTGTAATTTGTAAGTGAAGTTGATTTTTAATTACAAAGTTAATTGTTTATGACTGTTAATTAAGTACTCTTGATACTATCATGTCTAATAAAAATAATTATGGATAAAACTAAAATAATTATATTATAAGTAGGTACCTAATTAAGTCTATAATATCTATTCTAATAATTATATTATAAGAAATCATCACAAGGGCTAACTGCAGAAGCTACGTCTGTGGGTTCAGTTCCCACTCAAGGGAGTAAATTATTTTCATTACCTCGCTCAGGTAAACAAACAAAGGGCGGAGTTTAGTTTTGCCACTGAACACGCAATGTCTCGAAAATTAGGAGAACAGTGTCGTAACACAAAGTTTCCTCTGTCTACCCTGCGAACATCTACCTACAATAAGTAAAATATTCTAGTAAGTAACATTATTTTATGTAGTATTTTTAAAAAAGAAATGTAATACTTCGACTTTTCCTCCGGGTGGAAATCAAACACACAACCGTCGCACTCACACGCACGCACGCTCGTGCCTCTGCGCCATGACGAACTCTGTATTTTTTTATTGTGTAATATTAAACATGTATATTCAACAACTTCCTGCATTTGTTTTAAGCGCTAATGGCTTTTAATCCTAAAATAAAAATGTATGTACAATAGAACAAATATTTTAAAAGAAAAATGTTTTACCGGCGGTAAATTAATACGAGTTACACAAATAGTACCTACTGCAGGGATTAGCATTAAAAAAAACATAAAATCGTCCCACCAACATATAGAGAGAGCCGTTGTCGTAGCGCAGTGGGAACGTGTACACCTGTGGACACAGTGGATATAGGTTCGATTCCCACCTATGGGTTGGCGTTGACTGAAAAATTAGGCGGAAAGTGGGAAACAGGGGTCTTAATCAGGTTCTTCCTGTATTCCTTGCTTTATACGCAAGAAAAAACGTTGAGCAGGAGAAAAGTGAAATAGAAAAGAAAGAATAGAATATTATAATCGTTTTAGTAAAATCGTGTATATTTTAGAGATTATCACCCAAATCAGTGTTACGCTTCATAACAATAGCTAAGGCACTTCAAACGGCGTGGCGTCGCTTGAAAATAATTCATTTAGAGCAATAGCCCACACCGCCAAACGACCCATAAAATCTCTTTGAGACGAGACGTCTTAATGATGTAGGCGCTGCTTATAACTCAAGTTTTTAATGCCCAATGTATGTATGTGCGTCTCTACCGCTTTTTATTTCCACGTTAAAATAGTCCCAATAAAATCTATGATCGATTCCAAGAAAATTCTATTTCGATTTACGTTCGGTTGTGGTGTGTGTCTAATTGACCTATTTTATGCGATGGATAAGATGTTTCGATTTCGACGAGGTTTGTAAAGGTATTTCAAAGAACCAGCTGTGGTACGACGAATAATAGTGTTGAGTTTCTTCACTCAACATAGAAAGTCTTGAATTCGAGTAGAAAGTAATGAACGGATTTGACACTAGCTTGTCTCCGAGATTATGGGTAGGTTCCTTGGTCCTCGAAGCCCCAACCTGTGGCGAGAAGACTGAAAGGTTATAGTGGATAGCGTGTAGGATCAAGATCTACATAACCACTCGGGCAGCGTACCCGTAGAATATCCTCACAATAAAAAAGATTGTTTATGTCTGCTATGTGGGAGAGCATGAGGTAGATATGGCGTAAAAAACATAAATGGTTTAGTTATATTTTTTTTTCTTTTTGATGCCGATCATGGCTTAAGGGCACAAGTGTACGACTTTAGACGACGACGCGACCAGTTGTGGGTTCCATTTTCAATTGAGGAAGCTTTGGTGTAGAGGCAAAGCGTGGCGTTGAGTTCCGCAACTCAACACGCAATGCCTCTAGAAATCGGCGGAAAGTGGCGAACGGAGTGTCTTAATGCTTAGGTACTTCTGCCTTCCTTGCTACAAGCGGGATTCAGCGTGAAACTGAAAAAAAAATCTATGACTACTCAGGTAGAGAAAGCGTAAAGTAAAAATATAACAAAAACATATATTAATACAATTTTCTCCATTTCCCAGGTAATTCATCCTAAAGTATCCACAGTAAATCGCTATCAACAGGTCAGTTAAACACCAGCCAGCGACTGCACCGCACCGCCGCTGAATGCACTCAGATGCAAACTGATGCTGCCATTGTACGATACAAATTGTGCATGAAAACGGCTTTGACCTTTTGAAATTCGAGCGAAAAGCGTATTTTTAACAACAAAACATCTACTATTCTACAGTCAGAAATGTTTTAGAGAAAGATTTCTGTTTCGAATATATATAGTGGTGTAATATTTCTGCCAAATGAAAATTTATGATTTGTTTTTATTTTGATGGACATGTCGCTTATTTGCTGTAAAAATGGCCTATTCTCCTCTTCTGTTATTTAACGTGTGATATCTCAGAAACACGGCTAATAAAAGACAACGACAACTCCGTCAAGACACTCTGTCTTAACACTAAGTTTTCTCTGTTTACCCTATGCTATATGAACAAATCATCATAAAATAGAAAAAAAACCAAATAAAACAACAACACATTCTATATTACAAAAAAAGCGTTTATTTATATGTCAATATCCCCAATACGAATGTCCCTCTCGCATGTTCAGAAACAAACAGACCGTCGCACCGTCCCTAAAGATATTAGTACCAGATTCCGTCAAAGGTTCCAAAGGTTCCGACCCTTTTCGAACTAGCTTCTATGAGCGTCTTTAATAAGCCAAGGCTCTTCTAAACAGAAGTGAAATTGAAACTTGTCGGTTTCTTTGGAGTCTATGCGAGTGTAATTTGTTTGACGAGATCACTCTATTGATATTATGTTCAATAGACATCGGTCTTTTAGTCTGTGCCTGTGGATATTTGCTTATTACTGAAAGCTTTTATATATATATTTGTAGTGTAGGTACTTTATTATTTACTGGTATATGATGGAGTAAGCGGATTTTTTTATATCAGAATATACGAATGAGTTATTATACAAATAAATTTATTAATAGTAAAATGTAAAAATTCCGAATAAATTATCACAAACATATCAGGATTTGAACTGACGAAATCTTTACACACTGCATAAACCTAGAGCTAAATATAATTATGTATGTTGTACATACATACATACATACACAAATACAAACATGCTTATTTAATATTGATATTTTATTAAACTGTCTTACTTCACATATTTTGTTATAATAGAAAATTCCAATAAAGTCCATTAATACAGAAATATTTATATTAGGTTCGGCTACGGCTACGAAATAAACAAAAATCTCATAGATCACAAACAATTAAGTTTAGCGGTACAATTTGAACGAAATAAAAACATTGTGGATAATTTTTGGGATGCCTATGCCTAAAACGAATAGAATCCCTTTGTTGTCTGTTAGTTCGCCTATGAAGACCGTTGTTTGAGATGGTATTCTGTAGACATTTTAAACATGATCTGCGTTTTTTCTTGCCTAAGCTCTAAAAATAATTCATTTTCTCTATTAGGAATCGAACTTACAACCATCATGTTTAGGGCCACACGTTGCCCCACAGCGCCACACTGGCTTCAATCATCAGAATTATATAAACTTTAAATTCAAATACATAACATTTATACGTAATCTATAGTTGCTCTAAAGCTTTCGAAGAAAATCCAAATACTAGTAAAAGCTACGAGATTAAGCTCAAAATAATATATTTCTCGTAGCAACCCGAGCGTGAATATTGAATTGTCAGTTTTGTTCTCACTTTGTTCCCCATTTTATATACATTAAGATTTCAAAACAGTTTGTGTGTACAATGCACATATTTGAAATCGAAACGTAGGTTTTTGTGATAGATTATCGTGATTTTGTTTTTATTTCAACTTTAACGCATTAGCTTTTATTAGTTTTTAATAGTGGCTTTGTATCTATATTGGAATTGAAACAACTACTAATTAATAATGTTAGTATAGAAGTGTTTAATTCACATCCCTTTTAATATATAATTATTTAAATATATATAGCAAAATAATAGATTTTTTTATTATTTTAAAACAACAAGATCGCTTAGATTGGATAAT
Source organism: Heliconius numata (assembly GCA_016802625.1). Classification (NCBI taxonomy): domain Eukaryota; kingdom Metazoa; phylum Arthropoda; class Insecta; order Lepidoptera; family Nymphalidae; genus Heliconius; species Heliconius numata. The sequence continues at coordinate 11,663 of JAEBDU010010251.1, read as the reverse complement.
AAATTGTGAAAAAAATCTACGACGTTTGTCTCTATTCTCCTTAAAAACATTTTTGAAAATTAAATCCCAGTTGTATTTCAAGTAAGCTAGAGCTCTAAAAACATACAGAAGCAGATGATAGGGTCCTATACAGTAGCGTGTGGTGAAATCTGAATAGTCCACCACTAAAGCCGCCGGCTTAACAGTTTAAAAGATCTTTTTCCCCGACCTAGATATCGTCTAAAGAAGATTTCGGTGTAACTTATACGTGTTTGAATCGTATGTGTATACGTTTCAAGATGCTTTATGGACTGATAAAATCGTAAATCTAATGAAAATTATGTCAGATTTGTAATTTGACATATTTGATGAGGCCAGTCGTGGCCCAGGGGCGCAAAGTGTGTCTATAAATGATTGATGATGAATGAGATTGTGGGTTTGATTCTCACTTGAGGAAATGAAATATTCTGGTAACGAGGCAAAGTTACGTTCTATTTTGCGAGTAAAAAAATGCTGACTTATGAACAACTGAAAAAAAAACCCAGGTTATTTTAGCTTTTTGTGTAAATATTACCCCAAGAGAGATTTGAACGCGCCACGGCCATATTAAATTAATAAATCTATATAATATAAACGCGTAGAACTCTTCCGTTACTGGGTGTAACTGGGTGGAAATTTGAAAATTGGCATTCAAGTAGGTTAAGGACTCATAACTATGAAATTCAAGCAAACAAAGTTGTGAGCAACTACTAGTAATATAATAAAAATGTCGTTTCATATCTTGAATGAAATCTATTTTTAGCGTACGCCTCTTCATACGTATATCTCCTCTAGTACATATACTATAGACGTAGACGTTGGTAGGTATGTACCTATATAGATATTACTACACGAGCTGAAGACGCCAGTAACATTACTCGGTAATGGTATGATCATAAAATTTAGTCGTAAATATATTTTCCACGCAAAAATACTTTATTTGTTCAGTGACGTAGTAGATCTTACTTTTTAAATATTGATATTTTGAATCGATTTTTAGAGACGTCGAAGAAAAAAAAGAGAACCCCTTATAGTACCACATTAATACATACAAACGTTCGACGGTTCGATTCCCGCTCGGTTTTTCTCATAATATTAACATTTCGTATGTAAATTTATGGAATAATATGGGATATCTACTAATATACAGCTAGGTATATATGTGGTATGAGGTTTCTAGACTCAAAGAGGAACATGTACAATTAAATCTGCATAACGCAGTTTGCGGTTTCAATTCATTGTAATACAGTAGAGCGATTTGCATTTATTACATCATTATTTAAGTTTACTTTTGGTAAACCTATTTCTTTTAATATTTTATGTATTTGCCTATATACGAGTACGCGTGTAGATATAATAAAGTACTTACTCACCAGTATGATATTAATTTTTCATAGAAAAAATATAGAGATTATCGTGCCACATCAGGCCCGCTAAGAACCTCGTATTTTTATACTAGCTTGCTTATGATGACAAAATATAGAACTAAGTTCTTTAATATAGCAATCAGTTTCCACTTACCACATAATAAATTAAAAATGGTGAAATATGTTTTAACAGTAAATTCTCCTCAGCACTAAAAGAAGATAAATGAATAAGTTTGTTACATTGAAACGATTGTTAGATTATATATGTATATGAAATATGTAACATGTAACATGTACAAACTAATACAATGTTGGCATGGTTTTATTTTATTTTTTCAAAGTAACCCACGACTCGTAGTATTGTAGAGCGCGGCTGAATGGAACTGTGACGTTCATGATTTATTTAAAAATCTTAGGGCTAGCACAAACATGGATAAAAATAAATTAATAAAAATAAAAAAAAATATCAATATGGATCAAACCTCAAAATACTATATGTTGAGGCCGTTGTAACACAATATAAAATACCTATACGTCAACATTCGAAGCTTTTATATATACAACTCTATATTTCATATAAAATATATTGTTTACAGCTACACGCTGTATACAACGTAACAGGGGGAACTTAGTATTAAGACATTCTGTTCCGCTCATTTTGAAGGTGAGTGCCGAAACCCAATGCTTTGTCTTGTTACCACAACTAAGACATTATACCCGAGTGGAAATTTATAGAGACAAAAACTCTTTTCTATATAACGTCTGTGCTTCCCCTTATTCCCATGTACACATCATCCGGTCGCAGTTTTTCCACGCGCACGCCATGCACAAATCACGCTACGGGAGCATGACTCAAATATTTATTGAGAATTTTAAATGTATGCTTTTTTAGCAAGTAGCCAAAAGTCAGTGATTGATGCCTTAAAAGTTTAATGTGGAGTTCAAAAGTAAGTATCATCTGGCTATAAAAGCGATGGTTATGGGTTCGATTGCCTGCTGGGAGAAACAATTATTTTATGTTTATAATTGTTAGGGTTCTGTACCCAAAGAGACTCTGCTATACGTTCGTTTGTCTGTATCTCATGAATCGTGGAAGTTCTCATAGATGATATATTTTTGTTTCATGCATAACAACAAATATTAAAGAACAGAATTATAGATAATGGCTTGGAACCCTTCGTACGCGAATCCAACTCGCACTTGGCAATTATTATTTCTTAGTTATGGTAAGACTTAAGAATAAGTTTTCACAGTGAAGACATAATGTGATCACATTGACATGAATGAGTACAACAATCCAGATGAAATGTAGAAAACGGAATATTTAAAAACTTTTGTTGAGATGTAAATGGGAGTCGAACCAGCCCAACCAAGTCAACTTTTGCATTTTCTATGATAAACTGAAAACATAGCCATTATTCGATTAATAAATTGTATTTTCTTAGAAGCCTACCTGATAACAAACGCTCTGTTAGTTCTAATAAATGTAGCATCATTAAGAACTTTGCGATACTGACTTAAGTCTAGCTCACACTACACAGCCTTCTTGCGCTACGTTGAAAATAATTGTAATTTATTGAAGTGAAGATTTACAGAAGTTAGATGATAAGATTTTAGTTATTTTATTTCATATGAATGAACGCGATTGTTATAAGTTCAAATTCCAACTTCTAACGCCGCGCGTCGTCTATAAGAGCGGGAAAATAAAAAATAAAACTATAAATATTTCATTTCTCGAGAATCGAACCCACAGCGATCCCGATTTCTCACATACGTCAGTACCATTGCGCTACGGGGGCATAAATACGTCAATAATTTACCTTACATACCATTTTATACCTATTCATTATTTCAGTTCTGTGTCTACAGAATAGGCGATAGGCGTCTGTATTAGTTTGATACGTAACGCTGACGTATTTTAGTTCCAGATGGAGATGCTTGCGTCAGGCAAGATCATATGATTAAAATTCAATGTGATTTAAGAATAAATTGAGTAGAAAACCGAGTTTTTTCCGACTTTTACAAAAAAAGAATGTATTATATAAGTGCTTTACAATATTTTTTGACGAATTGCATGTTGTGTGGTGGAACATAAAACCGTGCCTCGCTGCCAGAGCGAGGAATTGAAAATATTAAATATTTATTTTAATTTCTTCGAGTGGTGAAAAGAACCCACAACCTATCGCATTTACATTCGCACGCTTATGCTTATAGGCTCCTCCGGCTAGATGACCCGTTAATTACCACCTATTATAAAATACCTTTTTAAATTCATTAGAGAATGAATCACCTGCATTTCGCTGATAAATTTGGAAGCTCATTAGTAGCCTATATTGGTCTGCCTTAATCGATATTACGTCATATTTAGTTAAAACACTACACTTTATATAACACTAGCCGTCGCCTGCAACTTTTGTTATACAAGATACAAAATGGAAAAACTATTTTTTTCAGTTCCCATGGGAATTTCGAGAAATCCTTTAATGCTCCTGCATACTCCCTAACATACCTATATGGCAAATTACAACTTTTTAAATCCAGTAGTGTTGTCTTTGCGTTTTCTGTCTGTCGCTCAGTAATATAAAAGTTTTGTATATACGTATATCGATTTTTTAATATGAGTCAATTATCATTGTAATTCCTATCTGTTAAGAAATCCCCTTCGGTTTAGAAATGGTCGTATTTCGTGCTAATTGGTGCTAATCCAATAAATAACGGCAATGAAGAACCACTTTCCGCGTCATTTAGGTCAAGATAGCCGGCCAAATTCTAAAATAATAAAATGCTTTTTGTCACATTTAAAAACTATAAATACACACTAACTATCGTTTTCACTATTTGGAATGACATGAAGAATACATTAGTAGGACGTAGAGTGCTTTTGCTTTAAAAAATTTCTGAAATGACGTCATTTGGAAGTAATCGATTTCAAAAAATTCCAATGATGTTGCAGCAGTATAGTGACAGACTGTAGACACGATATTTATAGGTTCAATTCCCATTCGAAGCAAGAAGTAATTTTAGTTTTCTCGTCTTATCACAAAAGACTTGCTACTAAAACAGAGATATCAGATTCGATTACCGCTCCAAGTATGATTTACGAATAACAGCTACAATGTGGTTTACAAAATAACTGTAATTGTATCAAAAATAAAAAAATTAAACCTACGAATTTTAATCAGTGACAAAATAACTTACTATATTATCAATTGAAAGTTTTGCGGGATACTTTAGGCTTAGTTCCAACATGTACATACATACATATGTAACATACGTGTCCCCGCCGTTTACTCTCCATTATCGTCTTAGAAGGATTATTCAAAGCCCCCTGTAAACTGACGCCGCGTGAACAGAAATACTTGGATTTAACATACGCAAATGTTTAACATACGCATCTTTTGATACAACGGATTTTTAAATGGGAAAACTTTTTTGAGTTCTTGAAATGTTTATAATATAGCCATATTCTACGTTTATAGTATAAGATTTTCCCGATAAGTAGAAGAAGAAGACGATTAGGATTTTTTGGCTACTGATGCTCCGAATAGATCTTTCCCCTGTCCATTGTCATCAAACTTGTCTCAGAGAGAGTTGTCTCAGACTTGTCTCTTGGTCTCAGAGGGGCCCTTGTGCAATTTTGGGTAACATCCTTCCTGTATTATCTGTACTGTTTTACTCGAAGGGCTATCGATGTGCCCTCCTGTAAAAAGCTTTTAGAATATATTCAAAATAATAAGGTTATTTTATATTTGATTATTTTCAAGAATCGTTTTTAACAAGTCACTTAGAGAGAACTTCAGTATTTAAACATTAGTTTGTTTAACTTCTAGGCTGTTTAGAAACTCAGATAGAGACCACATTTACATTATACTTACTATTTAGAAGTCTATTTTGGAGTTATATATATTGTAGCTTAAGAAGAAAAACGAAATTATTGCCCTATACAAAATATAATGAGTGAAAGATTTTACGTTTTAAAATATATTTCTAAGATTTAAAGCATTTTTAACATTTGTAAACCTACTTTCATACTAGCTATAGTAGCACAAATCCAATATCAACATTGACCATCTATACAAAGTTTAAAACTTAATAAAAATATCTGAACTGTAACAAATTCAGATATATTTAAAGCTAAAAAAAGTTTTGTTTACATTTCGCTCGCTCCCACCCGCCGTACCTTTTAGGTGGAGTAAATAAATTGTGTTATATACTTTTCCATAGGCATTTGCATTATGAGATTGTGAACGAACGTTACTTTCTATTTGTATACTCTATTACGGTTAAGTGGTTTCCTATAAAGCTATGTTCGGTTAGGATCTAACAAGTATGCAGTAAATAGTGTGCTTAGTGGTTATAGTTACTAAGGTTAGATTTGATTGAATGCGATGGATAGGTTTGCAAGAATTAGGAAGAAAGAGTTAGTTATAATATAAAAGGCCAAACAGTACAATCAAGATAAGGAACCTTGTCTGAGCTTGCCAGAGTGAGGAATATTAAATATTTCATTCCTCCGAGTGGAAATCGAACCTACTACCGTCGCGCTTACAGTCGTATCTACGCTTATGCCACTGCGCGACGACGACCGATGTCGACTATAGTAAAAACAAGAAGACCAAAAAAAACTTAGAAGGCATATTTTAATAATTTCACAGGAAACTTCATTCAACTGCAAATTGTCATTTAGTTTTGACAAGCGTCTATCTTCACTTTAGTAACCATTCATCTTGCTCCGACTTTCCTGAACGCACATAAATTTAAAATGAAATAGATAAATTATTAGTCCGTCTCCATTATGTATGACAATTTGGAAATAATTGAAAATTTAGAAGCTTGTTGTAGTTTATTTTAACAAATGTACCAATTAACGAGGCCGCCGTTTTAATTTGGGACGTGTGTTGGTGGTGTGTGTTATATACAATAATATTGTAGGTTATTTTCTTAAAGAAAAGAAAATATACGAGTATGTTTCTTAGTAAAATATCTTTCGAGTAAAATGGGGACTCACATTTGTTAGTGTATTTAGTAATTTTAGGAACGTTTTAGGGACGTGCTTAGTGACAGAATTCATTGCTAAAAATTAAAATAATTTAAATATAATCATTTCCACGAGAGGAAATCGAATCCACAACCGAGCTGTACCAAAAAGTGAAGCGAAACAAAACATAGTACCAAAATAACACAGCATTGTAAAACAATTCATAGAAGAAAAGAATTTAATACAACAATGGATTTCCAAAGTTTATTATTGAGATTCCGAATCAAACAAAACTACACGACGGACGCCCGTGTTCAACTTTTAATTGAATCCAGTTACCTTCTACGTCGATAGGCGAAACTTCTTTAATAATTACACTCGGATCAGGTGTGCCCTGAGTAAGGAAATGTAGCGATATTAAATATGGATATTTATTCACAAGATGGAGAGCAGTGGGATAGTGATTTTTATACTGTTCAATGAGTTGCTGATGCATACATAATGTAGTAAATAAACAAAAAACTAGATTCACGCTGTGACAGTAGACACTCCGTTCCCTATGTTACATACTTTACTGTATTGTATGTGTTTATACGTTCTTCTTCTATATAAATTCGTTCACGCCCCTGCCCTGACTCATTCATACATACATAAATAAGGTTTTTATTTTGATTTGATAAATATAAGTTGATTTATATAAAATTTTATTTTAAAAACAATACTGAACAACAGAGTGAACAGAGTTTTCCGTGCTAGTTATGGCATTTAGAACAAGTCATATGAAATATACTTTTTGCATGTATATGTAAATCTCTAAATAGACTTTATAGAAGTAAATAATTTTACATGTTAATAAAAATACTACATAACTTAGTGGAGTATGATTATTAGGGCCAACCCTAACAGTGTATCTGACTTCTCGTGCGAAAAAAGCAACATAAATTTTTTTGACAAAAGGAAGTTAAGCAAGTTGTTCAAATTTTCCTGCATCAAAGTCGTTAAACAGTTAAATAATATAAAATAGGAGCGGATTAAAGTATTTTTTTAATTTCCGCTCCCGCTCAAGCCTTGGTGCGCATGTTGATTGGCGTGAGTAAGGTGATATCGCTACCGGCACTGCAATTAAAGCAAACTGTCAGACTAATTACATTTTGGAATTATTATATTATTTTCAGTTTTCTGTTTTAATTTATTATACTGTTTCAGTTGTTTTCTTACTTCACTTTATTTTCAAACACAAAGAAGTTACAGCTCTTGTTCTTCGCTTTCATTGTTGCATTGAAAGGGATTTTATAATTTTAATATTAAATTTTCTAGAAGCTATAGATTCCAGATACTTGTAAGAATTATCAAGAACTTGAGAAAAATTTTCGATTACCCACTCGTTACTAATTACACGTCACTATTTCAGTTCAAATACAGTTAACTGGGAAAATGGCACATGAACTTTTTTATTGTAATTTTTAATATTATATTTTTTGACAAAGGTACATACCGTCGTATAATAATATGTTATTTTTTGTTTGGCTGAACGTATAAATTTCAATGACTATTGAGTCAGTGTTCTATAGTTGACTTATCGAGGGAGGTCCTATATATATAATTTGAAAATATATATTCAAATTATTAATATTTTTAATAATATATTATTAGGTACTTTTTGGCATACTGTTACCATAGAAATAAAACATATTGTACCATAGTCTAGGGCCCCTAATAATATAAAAATATAAAAAGCTCCAGCCTCCAATTTCCCAACCTATTTTCTCGATCGTTACCGTCTCTACCAATTTTTCATGTTAGACATCAACACAGTACGCATTAACACCTAATGACGGGCCATTCTAGTTCAAAGTGCTTGCGATTGAATTTATTTGTAGGAGCCTCTTCAGAGCTAGCTGAGATCTCGGAGAATATTACTTTGTTACCAGATAACGGTAAGTAGAAAACTTCAAGTAACGATGTTTTTTTATGTATAATTTTGTCTTTATTCGCTTTTTATTATTTAAACTACTTACTACTATTTTTCCGACAGTACAATATAACAGATTAAAATTGTTTTATTTCATTAATCCATTTCTTTAGTGTTTCTGAAATAATAAAAAAAACTAAAATAAAAAAAAAAACTAAACATACTGCAATGCTATCAACGCAGTAAAGATAATTTATATTGCAGGTACTTAATGTACCTATTCGGCCTCTTTAACACAATTCGTTATCGATTCTATGAACTAAATTCGAGGTGTATTAGCGATTTTGTGAAACGATTTTATGAATATTCAGTTTAAATTTTGTATCAATTCTCAAGTGAAATACATTAATGAGATGTTAGGAATGATCTTTATTTTTTTGCTCTCTTACTTTTTGAGACATTATGTGCAGATTTGCAGACGACTCGACGCCGCGCCATGTCTTGTTTTCAGAGCAAGGCAGAAAAAATAATTTATTTCATCATTCACCACCGTTCTCTAATTGTGTTTAGGAATAAATAAAGATAAAAAGTAAGTAAGAAGGTAGCTTTGTTGTAACTTAATAGGACAAAACAAATAAATGAAATATTTTTCTAGTGGGAACCATCTTATACAGCCAGATCTTCCACCACTGCGCCACGATGCCCACACCAAAATACAATATTTACTATCGTGCGAAATCGACATTGACGCAGTTATGCAAAAACTGTATAATTTGATGAATAATGGATAAAAAATTATAGTTTCCAAGTATTCTCCTACTCGAACACAAAGCAAGGTCCCAAAACAATAGTAATCCAATACGGCCAGATAGCGAGATGGCTTTACGCTTGATGGACAGAAAAATTTGATTTAATTAATGATAATAATAATTAATTGTAGCAACCTTCTAATTTTATACGAGTAATGATATAGCAGAGCAGCATTTATTAAATTTACATTGAAATTTTATTTTTCCTAATTGCTAATTTGTGTTAGGTCGTTTGAGATATTTTTTATAACTTTACGGTGTATCGCACACATAGCACGGTAGGCAGAGGGGACCTAGTGTTCAGACACCCCGTTCTCATTAGAACTCTTTCGTTCCCCACTCTCAGCCGAATTCTGTAGGCATTGCGTGTTGAGCGGCGGAACTCAACGCCGCGCTTTGAAATATCTAATATAATTTTTTTTATGCGATTCTGTAGTTTCTGAGATTAGCGCGTTCAACAAAACAAACTCAAGCTTTAAAATATTAATATAGATTTATTTTTATGTACCTCTAGAACATTAAAACACTGTAGGGAATAAAAATGTCGAATCCATTTGAAATCGAATACACTCTTTGATAACAAATCCAGGCTCTTATTGCTGAGCTTTTCCTTTACTAAGAATAGTACAGAAAAAGCTTGCTCTTTATTTTTCATTTGATTATTTAAGAAGAAAAAATATGTTTTTATTAAATAGTCCATATATCGAGGAAGGCTGCATATAATGGTGTCGTTACGTATGCATCCTATGTCGTAGGGAACCTGAGCACCTAGTGTTAAGTCACATTCCGTCCCCATCAAGCTACTTCGTTCCCATTTTCCGTCAAATTCTTAAAGTATTTAATGTTGAGTGGCGGAGCTTAACGCAGCTAGCTGTGTATCTGTGGTAAAAGTTATTTCTTTTACTTAAAATGTATCATGTATTATACACAATTCTAAGCCGGATGTAATTATATAAGATGCTCTTAAAGGCTAGGAGACACTCTTTAAAATTGATAATTCAAGAGTTGTTCTCCCTAGAAAACAGATTTCCAAGCTACAGTGACAAAAGCGACAATACCGTCTGAGTAGAAAACAATCCAATATTGTAAACCTCCCGATACAATCATGTATGAAATATTTCAGTAAGAACAAAGCGTACTTATTATACGTTGCCATATATATTCGTGATTTCATTGTATGAAAACAATACCAATTTGTTTGATGGAATTTCTTGTCAATATAAAATCTTTTTGTCATATCTTTATTTCATATTTTTGATTATTTACATTCAAATTACCGCAAAAAACGCTAATTATATAATAATTTTAATAATAATGCCATTGAGCTAAAACTTAAGAAATTCTGTTTTTTTTATTAGAAATCGTTTAAAAATAAGAAAATTTTAAAGTCGTTACCAAAGCGAGGAAATGAAAATATGAATTATTTCATTTTCCCGAGTCCCGCTTTAGCAATCGAACGATTTTAATTATAATAAGTATATTAGTATATCAATCAATTAGTACCCTGTGTAGTAGAACAGAATATTTTGACACTAAAAGTACGAACGATGTCTGAACGAGCTCAGTTCCTGGAACTTGCGACCCAAGTGTATCTCTTAAGGGGTCCTTTTAAATACTCATTAACGCCCACTTAAATTTTCTGAGGTTCCCTATATACTTAACCAACTTTAAAAGAAATTGTAATATATAAGTTATTGTTAGGTGCATATAGATAGTTGTAAAGCCAAAGGTACAGCTGTGTCAAATACATCAGCGGAGGGACTGATTGTTTATTTCCTCCTAGTCCAGTAGTGCAATAAAACATTAGGTGACATTTGCACACGACTGTGAGAATTTATTTCCTTAAATAGATTTTTATATACTCTTTTATAATTAATTATAATAGATCATATTAATATTGTAAATGTGAAAGTTTATGAGAAGTGATATTTGTTCCACTTTCATGTAAAAACTAAAAAACGGATTTAAACTAAATTCTACAGTAGTATTCGTCATTCATCAGAGAAACACATCGGCCATAATTATAAAATCTTTGTAAAATTATTTTTCACTTTTTGGTTCGTTGTTAGAAGTCGGTTTTTCTTTTTGTTAAAAATTAATTTATTTTCATAATTTAAATCGATTTGCTAATCTTTACCTCCGTCTCAAAAGAAAATTTAAAGATTGCTAGAAAAACCAAACTAGTTAGTTTTTCGTTTCGCCTTAACTTCAGCGAGCCTTGTATATTTTCTTTGAACGAACCTTTCTATTTTAAGTGAAACCCTGCCTTCAAAGGTTTAAGAAGACCCTTTGTAAAAGCGTGAGGACCTTGGTGTTTTGCCAGTGGCTCTATATTAAATTTTGTTACTGTAACATTTTTTTAACATCACACTGTATCCTGCACATAGCAGGGTAAGTAGGGGAAACCTGGCAACCTAGTGTTAAGGCACACGTTCTCATTAAGATGTTACACAAATAAAGGAATATACTTAATTCATAGCTATTTTCGTTCTAATCTTAATTATGTTTATAAAAAAATAACAAAATGTAACCCTACTTTAATTATAACCACTAAACACCTATTATGATAACATTCGATA
>JAEBDU010010248.1:0-11069 GCA_016802625.1 Heliconius numata | reverse complement strand
ATGTACAGACATAGGTAATTACATTTTTCCGTTATTGAAACTTATAAATTTTAAGAATAAATATAATAATTTTTTTTTAAATAACACTCGGTCGTTTAAAGATGACTTTTTTTAACATATCCTACAGCCGTCCTCCATATATTTTATATAACTTAGCATTATATCCCGCACAAAGCAGGCAAATGAGTGTCGGAACTCAACGCCGCGCTTTGCCTCTTTACCCGAACGAGGAAAATAAAATATGAAATATTTCATTTCTCCGAGTGAGAATAGAACTCATAACTGTCGCGTTTAGTCACACCCTTGTGACACGGGGCTACGACGGTCTCATAAATGGACTATGGAATAGAAAAAATATTTTTCAATTTAAACCAAACAATTTTTTTTTAGTCGTTTTGAGCTGACTATATAATAAATTAAACTTTATAATACATTTGTTTTCTTGACATATTTAATTCCGTAATGGACTTAACGTTAGAAAGCAGCGGTAAATTTTTGTACCGTATTTGAATATTATTTATACAAAGTGGGTAAATATAATTCTATATTGTTTGATTATTAAATAGATGTCATTTATTTACACTGAGGCAGTCGTGACGCAGTGAGAAAACGTCTAAGTACAAGCGCGACGGCTGTAGATTCGATGCCTACTCGGGGAACAAATTATTTTCAAATCCACGCTCTAAGAAGATTAAGCGAAACATTCAGTTCTGTCACTCACTACCAATATTTCGAAAATTGGGTGATGCTTGGGAAACGGAATGTTTTAGCACTATATTTACTCTGCCTGTCTTGTTGTATGCGGGATTCAGCGTGAAGTTTCTTTTAATTTCTCTTCTTCTTCTCGACAACTCCACTTTCGGATTATTATAATAGAAAAATCCTATAATATGTGCAATAGTTATTTCTTTTCTTTTGTGAGATCTTCAAACTTGACTACCAACGGAGGAGCCCTAATTGCTGGGTATCTACTTAAACTATTTGACTATATAGTATTATCGTATATAGATAGACCATCTACACCAATATCGAACTTACAAACACATACAAATAAAGCAATTGTGTTTGTAAGCTCAATTTCAGAGTAGACGGTCAATACAGGTAAATTATTTTTCTTAGCCGATATTACATATGAAAGTAAAACAATTACATAGTAAATATGCGTATATAGTGTACACACAATGGCTACGAGCGTGTCAGTGAAAACGTAAGGTCACATACCGTTGTGCTTAGTCAAATGAACATCTAAAACAAGTTTTGATTTTGAAATCGCTGGTAAGAGGATATGGATTACAGTTACATTTTTTACTGACATTACTTTGTAAATTTAGAAACTTCCTGCCATATACTTATTTTTAATTGAATTTTAAAAGTAATTTAACTTTAAATAATTTTAAGTTATTTAATTTGTAAAAGATTTCAAAGGAATATTAAACAAATATATGGTCTAACTTGTTTGGCTGATTTCGTTCGTCTCTAAAATAAACAGAAAGTGGAAAAGTCAGGTAATATTTTTTGTCATCATAATTTATAATATTTTTTTCCAACCAAAAAAATAAGCGATTGCTCCTGCTATTTATTTACAACTTTTTGAGCTTCACGCTGCAATCGCATATAGTGTAGTTCTCCTTCTCCCTACTTTCTGCTTGATTTACGAGACATTTAGTTTTGAGACAACGTTGGGCCTCAACGTTGTCCTTTGTGCTCTTTACAGAACGAGAACTTCACTCGAATGAAAATCAAACCCACAACTGTCGAGTTTACACAGAAACGCTGTGTCCCACAACGACGCACATTATAAGACGAAAAACATTTTAAATCGGTAGACGAGATATAATAATAATTCTAATATTATAAAAGAAATAGTTTTAACATCTCTGATTCACCTTTTGAAGAACAAAAATAAAAAATGCACACCTGTTTGTATTATTGTTGTATGTATTATTTATCTGTATAAAAAACATTAGTTTCGGAAAAATGACGTTAGGAAATATAAAATAGATGATAAAAATATAATAATAATAAAATGTATTACACAAAATGGCCACCACAGAATACCTCCTTTCGACACGCCGAGCTTCGTGTCACAATCGATCATTAGATACTAAACTAAAGGTTGGTACACATATATCGAGATACAATAAAACGTTAAAACAATACTGGTGGTAATATAGTGGTGAGGCCAGTCGTGGCGCAGGGATACTAAATGTGACTGTAAACGCAACTGGTTGTGGGTTCGATCCCCACTCAAATAAATAAAATATTTATTTAAATGTATATTTTCATTTCTTCGTTCTGGAGTCGAGGCAATGGGTGGCATTGAGTTCCGCCACTCAACAGGCAATACCTCCAGAATTCGGCGGGAAGTGGGGAATGGAGCGTATTAATACTAGGTTCTCTCCGCCTACCTAGCTTGCTTGCGGGATACAGCGCGAAGCTGATTTAGGTTTTTAATTCAATTTAAATTTTTAAATAACTTCAATTTCTTGCATTTTACAAGTATATTGTTTGAACTCAACTAATATAATCCACTGTAGCTGTATGTGGGCCGTCTCGCGAGCCCGTTGCGGTTTTAATACCAGCCTCTTAGCCTATTTACAAGGAAATCGTATTTAAGTTTGCGCTAGCGTACTTTTTAGAAGTAATTGTTGTATGAAATTGAGATATTTTGTTGAAAAAAATAGGAAATATAGATAGTATTTTTTTTTACCTATATTCAAGTAGTGGTCACTCATATTTTTGTTTGCGTCAGCTTTAAGAGTTGTAATAAAAAAAATTTTTCGTGTTTTCTAAGGAATTTTGAGAGGTTTCCCATTCTTAGCGCTCTCCTACACTCCCTCCCTCACATGCAAAATTTAATCTTTCTAATTCTAATTGTTACGTCTGTATGTTAATTGTCAGTAAGTAAGTAAACGAAGACAAAGAGCTTTATATGGTTCCCCCCGTCCAAAATGAAGAAGAAGGTGACCGGTCACTGCACACCTAGAAATACTTCCGAGATATGCATAAACAATATAAACTCGACTTCACGCTGTATCCCGCACACAGTAGGGTAGGCAGAGAGGCAAAGTACTGAGTGACTGAACTCAACGCGCCCAAAGATACTAGCACTATGCGAATTAAGACATTAACATAGAAAATAAACAAACAATCATGTAGACTCTACTTTATTATAAAATGTCTACCAAAACCTAATGGCAATCTTTTAACATTAACATTCTCGAAGCATCTGTCGCGCTTCGCGAAGACCACAATAGCCGAGCGGAAATTCCTGATTCATTCATCATTTTATAGTTAAATTGTAAATACGTGTAAATTACGATCAAAATTCACAATGTGAAAGTTAGTTTCTTCCAGGGGCTAGAATCTAGGCGGAGTCACTGAGATAAAAAAAAGGAATTTTTTTTTGAACATTACGCATTGAATAATCAAAAAAATCTTGTACATTATTATATTTTCTTCTTCTTTGTTAACTTAAATTTGTATATAAGATGTTAACAGAAACAAACAAAAAAACAAACACACACACTAACTTCATATTAGCTAGTTCACAATCTAAGCACAGATGTAAAAGTTGCCTTATATTATATTGCACATCATAGTTCTACAATCACTCATGTTCATACATCTCGGTATACATTACGCAAACTAAAATATAAAAAAACAAATATAATATTAATTATAAGAAACCAGAACAGATTGAAGTCAGCCAGCGAGGTAATTAATTAAAGTGACTGACACGTTTGACAGAAAAAGTTCACTGAATTGAAACATATAGAAAAAAATAAAAAAAAGCTTAAAATGAATGTGTTATTTACATTTCATAAGCTAACCTCGTTAGGATATTTTTAAATTAATGAATTCATTAATATACATATATTTTTGCTTATAAATTACTTCATCTTAATATAAATAAAATTACTTTTACTACTATAAATATTTACCATCTTACAAGAAATAAATTTAGTTTTATTTAGTTCTTGAACGATTTCGGGAGGATTCGCTTCATGCTCCTTGACACGCCCCATGGAATGTTGTAAATTTTAGACTTTTACGGCATAGTTTCAGCTATGCCGCACAGCCTGTCAGTCTCTCAGGGAACATTTGTATATCCATACTCCATACCTATATTATAAATTCGAAAGTAACTCTGTCTGTCTGTCTGTCTTTTACGCAATCAGGGCCAGAGCGCTAATTTAAATATGATAAAATACTCATATAGAGATACGGTCTCGGGATGAACATAGGATACTTTTTTTTCACATATTTGTAATATTTTCGATATATACCAATAATTAAAATACTTCATAATTTGACATGCAATTTATTCCGCCATGTTAATAACAACTGTCGTTGCTAAGCAACGATTTGCAAAGTTTGTTATTAGAAAACGTCACCCAAAATGAGCTTGCTTAACGCATCTGTCTATTGAAAACGAAAATAATTTCATAAATATATTTAATAAATATTCTTATAGTTCAAGCGGGCGTAGCCGCGTACGGGTCCACTAGTTATGAAATATTTTTAAAAATAATATTATAAAAAATAACATTTTGCAATGTCAATCAATAAAAAACTATTTTTTTAAGATTATTCTACAGATTGAATAAATATTGTTTTATTTGTATTGCTGGTAGATTTGAACTTATACCTATCTACCTATCGTGTAAATACTCGAGTTCAGGCAAAATTACAGGTTTCATTATTAAAATTTTCATTATTTATACGTACATAGTTTATGAAGTAATAACCTTAACTCACAAAACAGAAATCCAACTTTATTAAGGATTTATATTTAGAAAATTGTCTAGATTTTATTAATTTTGTTTTAAAAAAATGTTATGCCAAAATCTTTGAATATCTAATTTAGCGTCTTCAAGCACTGTTGCAAAATTAATACCCAAGACTTTTTATCCCTGTGTGAGCGTGTACACTCAGGTTTTGTTTCAATATAATAAATTTCGTAGAAACAATACTATGGAAATATTACACAGCTTATAATAGAAACTTGCTTTAATTTACATCTTCATGCATGACATTCTAAGTACCCATGGCATCCAGCCGTTGCCAGCCACTTTGCGAAATAATAACATCAATACAAAAATGATTAAAATTCGTAGCCGGTAGTTTCCGAGATTAGTGCGTTCAATCAAATATACTCGTCAGCTTCATAATATTAGCATAGAATATAATTCGCTGTCAAAACAAATTATTTTAGTGTATTGTAGTATTGGCGTCTCTACAATACGTAATGTTCATTGCTGGAAAACAAAATAAAGTAGGAAAGATAAGTCACTATTTTCTTATACTATTAAATAGACGCAATTGCTTGAATATATCCAACTATAACAAAAAATACACAAATTAAATCACATAACGACTCATATAATATATAAAGTAAAAGTTGGTATTTGTTTTCTTTTTAATTAGTCTACTTTTAGCGTTCCGTAGTGGAAATCAAATTGATGCAATTACGTATGGAAGATATAATTATCTTTTTTTTTTCAAAAAATACTTTTTTTTTTTCAAAATAAAAGGATACCTATCTAAAAGATAGCTGTCTAAAATACATTATTAGAATGTCTGCTTGTCAGTCAATGCGCGTGTTTGTTATGGCTATTTCGTTATTTCCTGTTTTGGCGCGTAAACGTACAAAATTCATCATAGTACATTACAAATCCTCGATCTAAAATAGTATTCAAGCATAAAATAATTAATTAATATTTTATATTTTTCATTTTGCTCTCGCTCTGGTAACCAGGTAAAACACAGCGTTGATTTCCGTCACCCAACACGCAATGCCTACAGAGTTTCGGCGGAAAGTGTCTTAATGGGAACGAAGTAACTTACCACTACGTTCCCTGATTTACCCTGCTATGTGCGGCATAGAGCGTGAAGCTAAAAATACCCTTCTCCCGATTCACACGTTGACAAGCGACTTTATTTTTCAGCATGTTGGTACTGATAAAGATTTAGAACCAAAAAAAAAACAATGAATTACCACCAAATCATTCAGTCATATTTAAAACCCCACCAGGCTACGATCACAGGAAACAGAGCGCAAAACTAAAATTAGGTAATAAAAATATCTAAAACGTATAATTATAAATCAACGATTGCACTCGCTCGTCGAGCAGGCTAGCCGCACTATGGTAAAAGTGAGATGCTCCAGTTCGCTTGCATAATTATTTACTTTACTTTGCTTTTCTAAACAATTTTTACTTTCCATATTTTGTTACAAAACACACGATTTTTACATGAGATTCGTTTTTTAGTCTGAAAGTGAATTCGAGTATAGAAAGAATATTTTTTTCTTAGCTTCACTCTTTATCCCCAGCGGGGCAGTCAATATGTCATACCTTCAACTTAGGAATTTCTTCAATTCTTCTTCGAAATTTACAAAATAAATAAATGTAAACGCGATGGCTGTAGGTTCGATACCCACTTGGGGATTTAATTATTTTTAATTGCGTTTTGATTGACGGAACTCAACACCGCAATCAGAGAATACCTAACAAATACATAAGTATGACTATTTCTATTATTTGACTATTTAGAAGCAATAGTGGAAATCATATTTAACTAAGGTAAGAAAACGATAATAAATACAAAATTTAATCAGCTATATTTAACTCTATATTTCTACTAACATAAAAGGACACACAATTACTCCACTACGACGGCGTTTTCCTTTGATTGCACTTAACGTGATCTGGATTTTTTTGCCGCATGCATCGATCGTCATAGGGCTTGAAGAGCTTAGCGTTTTTTAGTAAATAAGAATAGTCTTGAATAGAATACGCTAGAGAAATTGAAATGGAAAGACGTCAATGGTTATTGATCTATGAAATATGTTACAAATTATAATCTTTGAATGAAAATGTCATCTCAAGATCGATCTCAGAGTTGAGAGTGATTTATAAATACTAGCCTAAGTGAGAATTTTTCAAGTAATTAACAATTTTTTTAAAATGAATGTTAATAGCAAAGGTACTTAAACTAAAGAACACTGTTAATGAGTTATTTATTTTATTTACATTATCCCATATGTAGACAAATGATCTAATAATTATATGAGAATAGCCGTAAACACCTACAATAAAAAGAAGCAACTTTATAGGCTTGTTAACGTCTTGTAAGCAATAAAATCTCAATTTACATAGATTTATGATCAATATGGCTGTGGTGGTCATTAAAATGTATTTTAATTTTATACATACCATTTTGATTTTATATACATATTTTGATTTTTTTTTTATACTTTTATGACGCAAATCGATATCGTATCTGTTACTATCTACATGTATGTCATCGTTGTGGGTCTATGCTCCAGCAAGAAAACAAGAAAATATTAAAAATATTAATATGTACAGATACCTACTTCTTCTTCCTCCTGGCATTAATCCCGGCTATTGCCAGGGTCTGCCCTCCTACTCAACCTACTCCACTTTGCACGGTCTTTTGCGTCCTCGGTGGTTAGACCATTGGCTCTCATGTCCTGCTTCACGACATCCAGCCAGCGCTTCCTTGGGCGTCCAGGAGGTCTCACTCCAGGAACTGATATAGCAAGGCACTTGCATCCGACATAGTTCTTAGGCCGGCGCGTAACGTGGCCAAACCATCTCAGACGACGCTCTTGGAGCTTATCCGCTACGTCACGGACCCCAAGACTACCTCGAACGAATGTGTTGCGTATGCGGTCAGACCGCGTTACGCCGCACATCTTCCTCAGCACCTCAGCATCTTCATTTCCGTGACGTGAAGCTCCAGAGTGTGCCGAGATAGTGCCGGCCAACATTCGCTGCCGTATAAAAGAACCGGTCGGATGACGCTCTTGTATATACCTACTTCATTTTTTCAAAATAAAAATATAAAAAAAAACCAATTATCGCTTCCTTAAAGAACTTCTTTAAAACAAATAAAACTAAATAAACATTCACTTCACAAAGTCCTTTAAAATAAATGTTTTCCAATCCTTTAAAGAACTATAGAGCCAGTCCATACTTAAAATGCAGCTTGCATTTTAAGGTATATCCTTAAGGGGAAAAGCAGAATGATTCACTTCGATGGCATTCAGGTGGTATAAACAGACATCCGTGGTTGTTTTGCACCAGTAAATCTATATAATTATCCTTGAGTATATAAATTAAGGCATTATCTCATTTTAATTCGACGTATAATAATAATTAAAAAACAAATTTAAATAATCAAATATCTAGAAAAATGGACATTTACGTTTAAGAAGCAGCTTCTCCACATATATCGCACAGCAAAGTGGAAGAGAACATAGTATTACAAAACTCCCACTCACCACTCTCCGCCCTAATTTAGAATATATATGCCATTCCCCCGAGTGGCTATTGAACCACCCGGTTAAATCACATTTCAGCAATTTCGAACAAAAAAAAACTGAAAAAGCACGAAATGAAAATTTGATCCACAATCATTAATTCAAGCTCAGTGGCCACGTCCGAGCTGGATGAGATTACATACATACATACATACATACATACTATATGCAAAACTTCGTTAATTTGATACGCGGCATCTGCTAGCTGGTGTGAGTTTAATAAAATTTTATAAAATTAGTTGAGAGGAACTTTAGTGAAATTTAAATTCTATCAAAAGTTATAACTAGCTATTACGTAGGGACTCTTAGAATTTAAATTCTGATGTGGTCTAATTTAGTGATGGGGATTTATTTATATATTTTTTTACTAATATATACTAATATTATAAAAGCTGAATCGTTTGTTTAGTTGAACGCGCCAATCTCAAGAACTGCTGGTTCAAATTGAGAATTAACTCCCGCATTAAATACTAAGTACGTGCCTATTAAACTTTCGCAATTTTCTAAGCTTCAGAAAAAGCAAAACAGAATTTTAGATGAAGCAAATTTTAACACAGGCCGTTGTGGTGCTGCGTCTGTAATGGTTCTGTGTTCCATCTCCACTCGGGGGAACAATAGCAACAAATGCAATACTAGGTTCCATTCGTCTACCGCCGAAAAGTTTTTATATAAATGACTCCCAAACGTTATATTAATTCGAAATGAGTTTTCTAGTAGAACCAATGTTTTACATTAAAAAACATTCAAGTAACACATATTGTGTCCCAAATGTCACCCAGTTTCAGTGTTGTTTAATATAAATGATGCCCACACAAACACCCCACTCTCACTACATCCATTCTAATATAAAATTTATTTCGTTCCATATATTTCTGTGGATGAAATTTTGAACAGCAAGAACAAAAATACTAAAAGTAAATATAGCAGGATAGGTAGACGGACTCTTTTGTTGAGACATCTCACGATTGTATGTTGAGTGGCGTAACTCAACGCCGCAGATTAACTTATAAAAAAATTTAGAACAACGACTGATTACGGGTTCAATCGCCCACTTAGTGGAATAAATTATTTGTGTTTCCAGGCCCTTGACATAACGAAGACTTGTATTCTTTCTGTTTATCCTGCTATATGCGGGATAATGCATGAAGCACATACAAATAAACAACTATCACATACCAAACCGCAATAGACATTTTGGCAACACGGTGCAAGGTCGCCTCTAACAACGTTTAATCTTTAAATATCCCATTTATTTGGACACCACCATGTGGGTCGGACGTAGATCAACGTTTGATGTTAAGAGGAATCGTTCGTAGGTTAAAATTTACAGTTTTAAACTTGACACAGATTTTTGAGTATTTCTTTAAGCGATTTCCACTAAAATGGATACTGTAGGTATCTATTCTAATACGTATAAAACTATAAATTGATATTTAATATGTACTAAAAATAAAACAAAGTCAAAAAGTTTATTTAAAAAAAAAAAGTTTAATAGAGAAAACATTACTTTATAAAATAAGAAAACAAACGAAAATAAATTAACAACAAATCTAATTGTTATCGACTGGTATAAACATGGAAAAAATCCGATTCCTCTCCGTTGATTCCTAGGAAATTTGAATAAATAATATTAGTTTCTTAATTCTAATTTTAATAAATAATATTAGTTTCTATATCATATTTTATCTGTGTTTACGTACCAGTGGGGAATAAAAAATACATAAAACAGGTCTTGAATGAACGTGGTGGTTATAGGTTCTATTGAAATATATATATAATTTTAAAATTTGGTATTTTTATACAGGTACATTGTTCTAGAACAAACACGCAGTCAGATATTCTGTTTTTTATTTCTTTTAGCTTCACGCTGTATACCGCATATGGCACATAATGATTGTATGGTAGAGCAAGACTAGTAGTGGCGCCAAGACTCTCCATTTTTCTATTACTATAGCTATTCTTTGTGGTTACTTAAAAAAAATGCTATTTATCATACTAAGATAAGGAAAAATAAATATTTACAAATACATTACTTTTGTTTATATAAACATAACAATTAAAACACGCATAAATGTGCTTCAATTATCAAAGTGGGTCATTGGTCGGGATGTATCATACAGTGCAGTTCACGTTGATACGCATCACATTTATTATGAAACGTGACGAAAAAACAACAACGAGAAATAAATAGTTTTTTTTCTTATCGCTAGTAAATGGTTTTCATAAGAACTATAATATGTATAATATCTATATTTATATTAAGCTTTTCCGTTACTCAGTGTTTAAGAAACCTGAAATTAGATATAGGGTAGGTACATAGATCCATCCATGCGGATGGTTAGCAATGAGTGCGAGCTTCACGTTGTATCCCGCAAAATAGCAGAGTACACAGAGAGAATCAGAACACCTAGTGTTAATACACTCCGTTTTAATTAAGACACTCCCACTTTCCACTTTGTGCCGAATCCGAATATCTCCAGCACTGCGCATTCAGTGAGATGATTTTTCGAAATTTTGACAGAAAATAATAGAATTATACGTTTCCTTGCTAACGACGTTGTAGGTGACAACTTGTATAGTTTTAAACAAATCATACATTCCCATCTTAAATAGCTTTTTTTCTGTTTGCTTTGTTCTCCATATAATTATATCAATCCGCTGTTAACCAACATAAAAAACCTACGATCTAAGATTAGAGAAGACTAAGACTTTTAAAAAA
>JAEBDU010010245.1:0-16997 GCA_016802625.1 Heliconius numata | reverse complement strand
GAAGATTGAATTTATAATTGGGTAGGATATAATAGCATATAAAAAAAACTATTTTAAAATAATTTTATGGACAAAATTGCTTATAAATATTTACATTTTGTATAGCCTATATCTTATTAATTTTTTTATATATCAATTTTATTGTAACATATTTAACATTTTGGCAACAAAATGGCAAGAATTACATATATGTAAGTTTAAGCTACATACATATGTATTCATTTAAGTATAGTTACCCAATGCTCAAGAACTGCCATAGTAATTATTGAAGCGCAGCTGTTTCCGCCGTTTGGTGGGAGGAGTCAGTTTTTTTAATATAACAAGACCATTGGTAGAAGACACGGAGGAATTACTTTAAATTCGCTGGGGACGTGTTGAAGGTGAAGAATGTCACGCATATGTTCTTAGCTGGAATTAGCTCGTTAATTTTTTTTTGTTTCTGCCCTAGTATTACAAATATGTAAATGTTTTTATACAAAGGGATGTTTGGCTAAAACTAAATATATCATATTACTTGTTTCAAATATTTTAAATTTAGACCGAGTAGATTTCTTTCCGTTTCCGGATACAGAAGTATCATCATCATCATCAGCTGAGGATCGAGTGTCGTGGCGAGAATTGGGGAAGGCCCATGTCCAGCAGTGGACAAAAGATGGCTGTTGATGATGATGATGAAACTGCTTTGATATTTATGTAACAATAACAAGTGAACAAGTATTTTCTATATTTCTAATTCTCAATAACATTAGGTTGTTTTACATGGAAATACGTTATCTTCTATTATTACTATAATTACGTCACTATTCTTAGTATTAATATTTTTAGAATTAATCTTACTTCATTTACAATATAATTTGTTATTGTGTATGTTGAAATTTTAGTATTATGAGGACTATTTAATGCATTTAATTTTTGTCTATTATTTTTCACATTTTTAAGAATGAAGAAGAAATGAATATATTAATAAATAATAAATCGCTCCCTCGAGTGGGGATCGAACCCACAATTGTCGCGCTACAGTCCCTACAGCCCCTGCTTCTCGATGACCTCAATGCTGTCAAACATATAAAAAAATATTCATTTTAAAATACATAGTTTACATTATATTGCACATACGATATGAATATTCATAATATATGTAGAATCGACACTGTATTGGTATAAAATTTAATTACTTCCTCCAAACGACCGCAACGTTACCTGGGTGGTTCAGATCTTAGATAAGGTACATTTTTAATTATCCCAAAGGGCGGGCTTCTAACCCCTAATCTCTATTTTGATATACGTTTAAAGAACATCTGCGAGTTATTATTAGTCATTTCACAAAATGTTTATACTTATCTTTTAGAGGGTAGGTCTAAAAGGCGCGCTATGATAAGTTTACGAGTGCGAAGAGGTTTTGCGA
Organism: Heliconius numata; assembly: GCA_016802625.1. Classification (NCBI taxonomy): domain Eukaryota; kingdom Metazoa; phylum Arthropoda; class Insecta; order Lepidoptera; family Nymphalidae; genus Heliconius; species Heliconius numata. The sequence continues at coordinate 15,592 of JAEBDU010010245.1, read as the reverse complement.
TAACTTTTTTAGGTGCTGTCATCGGTTATGTCATAAATGTACATTAAAATATGTAGTAATTACAGTTATTTTTTTTCTTTTCTATGTTTTTTTTTATTTCATATAGTTAACCTATTTAAAATAATATTGCAAGTAAATATTAGATACAATATAAGACAAAGTTCTTAAAATCTAGACCTAATTATAGACCCACTGGTCGCTTAAAATTATGAATTGAATTGAATTTGCGAAAGCTATGAAAATATACAATTAAATTTACACTTATCTACGCACAGTGTCCATAATATTCAACCAGAAATTAATGTAAATAAAATAATATAGTCAAAAAGAATAGTATATTATAAGTATCGTCTCACGTCTGCGAAGAGCAAGAGTGTTAAAACATTTGTTTCAAGATAAGTTCGAGTGGATGTAAAAATTCCATCGCCATAAGTCATGAAGGTGGGTTGTTAAAGAGTTGTTAACACACATACATACATACATATTTACGACGTCGTGTAGATGATTTGACATTTTGCGAACCTAAGATTATACGTTATTATAAGCATAAATAAGTTACTTAAGATAATAACTTGTGAGCAATTTTAGTTATCATTATAAAGGATAATAATATTCTATGATTAAATAAATGAACTCTTGATTACTTAAACATAGCGTTTATAATTAAGCTTCTCTTTTAAATAACTCAAAGAATTGTATTTTTTTAATGAACTAACATATGTATAAAAAAAAAAAATAATTCGATATGATGATGGCAACCCCAAAAACTATACTTAAACATGAAATGGTCTATTGTGTTAATAATTTACTATTCACAAAGGCACCCATTTGCTTGATAAAATAAACCACAGTTACCAAATCTGGCATATGCGGGGACAAGGGGTTCACTTGTCACAAAAATATTAAGTGGGTGGAATTGAATATGGTGATGCGTACAGCTTACAATGCTTACTTCGTTAAAATTGGCCCGAGGTCAACGAAATATGTAGAGTCATCTATATTTTATTTAAATAGTGATATTTTTTCTGTTACACAACGTGTTTTTAGTTTCAATATTATTATTTACTTACGTATTTCTCGTAGTTTTTAGAAAAATAGAAAATATCTAAAAGTTTGAACGCATCGGGATTTTTATATATTTTTTAAAAGTATTTTTCTTTCTTAAGTGAGGAATAACATTTTAAAAAGGTAAAAATATAATTTTAATACCTGAAAAATGAATTTAATCTATATTTATAAGTAAAAGACTAAAAATAATAAAAAAAACACAATGACTGAGAAGATATTTAAAATTAACTCTCTAAATAAAACTCTACACTATCTATATGCGTTGGTCGGTGATACTATACGTATACGCTTTTACGAACGCCGCCACAATGCTATGTTTTATTCTAGACTTTTTATTTCGGTCACGGCCCTTGAATTACGTAATTAGCTACTCATTGGAAGTTTCGGGGCGTCCTGCAGCTCTCAATATAATTAGCTCCTAAGAGATATAATAAAGAATTCTAAGGATCTCTGCCAATTTATGTGGTGGGTGGATGTATTGCAGTAAATATATATTGTTTGGTTTTGAAGGTATGCTTATGTAGACAGGTTAAAAAGAAAAACTCGACGAATTATTTATATTTATTATATATATCTATATCTGTTTAGACTTAAGTCGATACTAAATACTTTCAGCAAGAATATAATTTAAAGAAATGTGTCTTAACACAAGTCCCCCCCCCCTCTGGCTTCTCTGCAAGATAGAGCGTGAAACTGAAAAAATAAAATATTAAAAACCGTTGATTAGATGGCGTCTGTTTAAAAACACATTAAGTGCACTTGCTAAAAATGTAATAAAAATTTCAATCAACTAGGAATAACAAGTGCAGGCTATCATTCATATGTTATTGTGAACGCTTCCCGACCCCGCTTCGTGCGCCCTACTAATAATATAAAGCGCATTTGGCATCCGCACAATAGGTTAAAAAATGCACGCATAAAAAACATCCGCGGTTATCTATTTGTATCTAGTTAGAATTACACACGCAGATGTTAATAATAATCCCTTCTAAAAACGCGGCCTCACGAACGTGCTCTCGAAAGTTTTATAAAAAAATATTTTTACCTGAACGGTGTGCTAAAGACAGTAGGATTTGAGTTAAATAAATAGCCGGTGCCGAAGTTAAGTTTTACAAATTGTTTTTTAAGTTTACTAATGTGTTGGGGTAGAAATCTTTATTTGGAATGTAATCTTGTATGTCGCTCCTTAGGGTGCCATTACCTTATGGTTTTTGTTTATTTAAATACTGTTACAATTTTGAAAGAAATGGTAATGCTATATTAGAATAACAAGACGCTATGGAACAGTGTGTAGAGTCAGGTTGCGCGTGATGGCTGTGGGTTTAAATTCAAGTTTAAAATAACTAACGTGCAATATTTTTAGTTTTTCCATTTATAAATTTATTAATACTGTCACTTTAATTTAGTTTTATAAAGTTCCAAAAATTTCAGCTTCAAGTAATATCTGACCGAAAGCTCAAGAAGAAATATAATTATTTTCACAAAAATAAAATATAATAAAATATTTCTTATATCTTTTCTAATTAAAAGCTAGAAGTCATATAAATTATTACATTTTAGATCACAAAATGTGGCTTAATTAAGGTTTATATCTGCTACTAGGATCCAGACATGTCTATATGCATCCCTTGTTGATTTTAACTTCGCCGCCTCAGCGTCTGTCTTTCTGACTTTATATTATACAATTAAATGTCTATACTAAGTTCCGGAGTACTTTATAAGCTAAAAATTATGTGAAATCTATACGTCTTCTTTTTTTCCGCATAGCCTATTCTAGCCACGGGATATCCAGTGTTAAGGCACTACATTTCTCACGTTCTTTACCTGTTGAAAGCGGTCTACAACAGAGAGAAAACGAAAATTATTTAATAATAATCATTCCTTACTCATAAGCATCGACCTTACAACTACCGCCTTAAAATAGTTAGACGCTATCCCACTGCGCTATGACTACTATTATTTATACGTGACTATATTTTATACAATTCATTATAGTATCAAGTATGTCAATTATCAAAAATGCAGCGATGAAGAAATTATATACGATATAAATGAATAATTATTTATCAGTATTTACATTTCTTCGCTCTGATAAAAGTCAAAGCGTAATGCCTTAGAAAGAGGGGAACCGAGTGTTTTAACACTAGGTTCACCCTTCTCACTCTGCTATTTACGGGATACAGCGTGAAGCTGAAAAAAAAATCATATTATAAATGTTTTTGTAATATTATACACCTATTTAATAAAAAGATAGCTTTAAAGTCTATTGTTTACGTTCATAGAAATTTTTACTTGTAATTTTGTGTTGCCATATTATAAGAATATAGAGTTACAGTGCCATGTCAGCACCAGGTGTTGTACATAAACTAGTATGTCCACTTACACTACGTCTTGTGTGTTTAAGTACTTATAAAACTTTATATGAAGTTTTAATATCGTTCTCTTTAGTACAACAATCATTTTCCAAGAAAAAGACACCTTTATATCACTTATCAGGTTACCTTATAATAATGTTATTAAAACTAACGATTGCGATGTTTTATAATTTGTATATTATTGTGGATCCTTTTTTTTAAAATTATAATATATATTTTATGGAATAAAATACTTATTTTGTTCTGTTCTCTTCTTTGATTTCGGTGTTCTTAATGTGCAAGTTGAGTACTAATCATCTCCAATGCTATGAGTTTCAGTCAAAATACTGTCTTTATCTGTAAAATAAAAATTAGTATTTACAATATATAAATAACATAGTTTATTTAAAATAAATTGACAAGAAACTTTTCAATTGACCGAAAAAGTAGAGACATCTGATAGCTTAATTTTAAAAACCAAAAAACCAGTCGAGCCTAAATTTGAATGCACTACATTCAAAAACCACTAAATACCCTAAACAATAAGTACCCACTGTACGGGAACCTCAACAGAGGAACGTTGCCCAATTATTAATACTACTTGAAATATAATAAAACGAGCACAAACGTCATATGATATTTTGACGAAGACCATGCAAGTAGCGAATAGTTGATGGCAACAAGTTGGAGATTTCCTGTTTCACCCATCTGCTTACACATCGCTTAAAAATATCGCATTACTTTTTGTATACAAGCATTGAAAGCCGCGGATGTTTCTTCGGTGGATTTCGGGGTGCCTCTTTGTATTGAACCGCACAGATATTGAATCTCAGGCCAATTAATGATTGTAAGGACTATGGGCGTGCTGCCAGTTCCGACCGGAAAATACAAATGAAGAATAGGTAATACGATATACAGCCACCTGTTCTACAAATATACTAAATATGTATGCGAATATTGTTTGTTTTATTTTTAAGTTTTTATTTTATTTTATTCTCAGTATATGATTTTATTGGAGAATGGAGATGTTATACAACAACGCTTGTTTGAACCTTTCAGGTTTCAGTGCGAGATCGTAATTGGATTTGATACAAGATGGCGCTGGTTTTGTATTTTATTTGTCTTTCGTATAAATAAATAAAATAAACCAGCTTCACGCTATATCACGCTCACAGCAGGGCAGGCAGAGGGAACCTAGTGTTAAAATACTCTGTTTCCCGCTTTCTGCCGAATTCTGGAGGCATTGTGTGCTTTGCCTCGACACCAGAGCGAAGAAATGGAAATACAAACGTAAATAAATACTTCACTTCCTCGAGTGGGGATCGAACCTACAACCGTCGCGTTACAATCGCACCCTTGTGCCGCTGCGCCATGACAGCATCACCATATTATTTACATATTTTCATTATTATAAAAAAAATTGAAAAATATTAAATTAGGTGACTTTTTAAATTTTGTTATTGAATATTGTGAAGTCTCTTTGGTAAAAAAACGATAATGCATGCACATAAAAAAACATATAATTTGATCGATTGGTACTGAAAATATATTTTGATTTGTTTTGACGGTCTTATAGCTAACATGTTTCAGCTTATTCAATTAATAGCGACACATTAACAATACAAACGTTAGCGGCACCATATACAGTAATTGCAAATTGATAATTGCAATAGCACGAACCAAATAAACTAAGTCGCGTCAAACGGACCACTTATTATGGCCAATAATTTATATGGGAGATGACATTTAATATCTCAGTTATTTATAACTGTAATAAAATAATGGAGTCTCAGCCAGTATATTGTACACTGTTTTAAAGTTATAAAATATTTTTACGATAAATTTATTAGTAGTTTTATAATAAAAATAATAAAACTCATTTTTAATAGGTTGTGATTTTAATTACTGCTTTAATTTCAATTTCCGGTTTGAAAGAATGTTTTGTTAAACGAGATTCTAGAATAGTCTTAAAAAACATATTCTTAAAACAATATTGTTTTAAATTTAATATATTCTATAATATCCTTAAAAAAACTATTATTTATCCTATATAGTCGTCTAGGTCTTCCTACTTAGTTAAGCATAGAAGTTTAATAAAAATATGGCGTTATAGCACAGTTGACATGTGTCTAGCTGAACGCATTGTGGGTAAATAATACTTAAATAAATAAATAAAATGCACTTAGGGGAATAGTAAATCCCATTTGGGGTTAAATGTATTGCGGCGTTAGGTTTCGACACCCGGCACACATCGGCTTTTTAAATAGACCAAAATTATTAACGCTATATAAATCTCATATAAGACTTGTGAAAAAAATATTTTAAGATTTTATTCCACACATTTTAAGAAATTTGCATTCAATATTGAGATATAAAACACGGAATTTATACGAATCTTATCAATAATAAGGCTCTAAACTAACAACTGATAACCTTTTGAAGCGCAAAGGTGTACAAAAGCGTGTATAATTTGCATATATAATGTGTACATATATGAAAATATTCAACCCATCAAATATGTATCGGGAGATAAAATTATTTGAATATAACATTTTAGATACAAAACAAAATGTGAGCTTTAACTATTTTGATCTCATAAGCTGTGTTGAATACATTCTAAAGAATTATAAATTATTATAAGGTGAAATGTTTTAACATTCTCTCCGGGTGACCAACTGAGCGGTGGACTATCATCAAACAGGATTTTGAGGTTTACTGTCGGACTAAAGTTCTGATTACACCAGCGCTTGCCGCGTCGGCTCAGCTTGTATATGTGCGTTTTGATTGCGCAGCTTTTATATGTAATCCTGTATTTTTGTATGGTTGTTAGTTTGTTTTTATAATATTTATTGGTAAATATGAGAAAATATTTAGGAGAAATATTAAGAAATGAACCAGTCGTGGCCAGGATTTAATATTTTCATTCTGGTGTCGTAGCAAAGCGCGGCGTTCAGATCCGCTACTCAATATGCAATACCTTCAGAATTCGATATATGAAAAGGAAATGGAAGTCATTTTGGTACATTTCAGGCATATATCGAGATTTTACCACAATTATAAGTGACGATGATATGAAGACAAGATATGTCTTGACAATAATTTCATTCCAAAAAAATATTTTACATATAAAAAAAATGAATATTAAAACATAAATTAGACATTTTAGACCAATGAAACAAGAATTATTCTAGTAATATATATTCTCCAACTATCACAGTAGTAAATTTTAAATGCGGCATTTTCACCCGACGCTAGTGTGATAGGAAGATAAAACGTCCGTTTAGCCCCATAACATATTGAAATTTATACTTTTAATTTGTTCTAAGCTAATAAATATTTGTGTTACAAATGTGACATATTTGCATTTCAATCCATGTTTAACTTGTAAATTACCCTAGTCCCGTGAGTTATACATATAACTTTGGATTACTGTGCTTATTAAATTAAATAATCATTTTACAATGCGCAGCCGATTTTACTTATTGATTTGACATTTAAATAAATATACGAAGATTATGAAAAAATATACTCGTGGGTTCGTTAACCCGAAATGAGGCTCGACTTCCGATACTCAGAATTATTATCTAGCTCGAGAGGCTTCAACATGTTATATTATTAATATTTCAATTACATTTCATTATAACTATTTTACATTAAAGCGTAAGTTCATATTACATCCCGGAACAACAAAGGCTTATTAGAACAAACCTATTTATTATAATATCTATCTATTACATTAAATTTAATGATGGAGTCTCATATCCGAGTAATATTAATAAGTAATAATAATATATTTATGATTTATTAATGTAGAATATTTTAATAGCAAGGATCTTTTAATTACGATCATATTACTTCAGTTATTCGTGTAATAAAGATCACATCTGTCTCAGTACACCTACGGCCTACAAGCAAAGGGATATGCAAATGATAAATAACTGAAACGTTTATGAGGACATAAATCGGTGTGGTCATTTTGCATTGAGATGCGTTGCGTAGCGGCCCCTATAAAACAACGCTTTGGAGTCGTTGTGACGGGCCGAAACGGCGTGAGCGTGCGGTGCTGGCTTTCAACTGGTTCATTAGTATACTAGTGGCTACACCGCGGCTTCGTCTGCTTGTACTAATTATTTATTTTTTTAGGTAGCTTCACTCGGTATCCCGCACATAGCACGGTAGGTATTTATTTCCCCGAGTGGGAATCGAATCCATAACCGTCGGATTTACACTCACATATTTGTACCACTGCAAATTATTTATTTAATAATCTGAATTGTTTGCATGTATTTATTATGGCCATTGCTTGGGTTAGGTTATCAAAATTTACATAAGATTTTTTTGAGATTTAAGACAATTTCTTATACCTTTTCTAAAACTATTACCATTGCTAAGATTAATAAATTATTTTGATTTACGAATCATTCATTTTTCATTCAGTTTATAGTTTATAAAAATATAATTACCTCTCGTCATATGGATCTAAGAGGAAAAAGATAGAGGATGTACCCGTGTAAAGTCGGAGTGTGTCAAATCAATGAAGTGGCTTAGGCGTGAAATAATAATAGACAGACAGGCAGGCCGACAGACAGAATTACTTTCGTATTTTCATATTAGTAGACTTTTATAAAGTTCTATATATTTATGTTTTGTAGTAGTTATTATATATTTATACAACATCATCATATACAGTTGTATTCTGAAACAATCAAGAATTCTTTGAATGCATGCGATGGTGTCAGGTTCAAGTACATACTTATATGTAAAAATTTAAAATAAAAATAAGTGTTTCTCTGGTGTCTTACATAAAGACACCAGAGAAACACTTATTACAAACGATATGTGAGACTAAAAATCTGTACTGTTCTAGATACTAGAATACTATGGTCGTAGCTGGGCATGGTTTAACGGTCTTCGGACAAGCTAAAGTAATTTGACCTTAGCGGTCAGATAGAAGTTATGGGTTCAATATGTTTTACGTATATATGGGTAAAACATACATTCTATTAGGTAACGTTTAGAAATTATTTAGTCGTTCATTATTTTAAATATTTTATCTATCTATTTATCTATTAGTTCAGAATACTCACTTAATTGTTAAGAAAAAAGAAAATTCGAAAGGTAAAAGTCAAAATACATATTTAATAATTAAATAAAAACCAATTTGTAAATTCGTTGTGAGCACACTGTACGAGTACACTGTACGCGTCCTTTCCCGCGCTATCGAACTCAAAGCCGCCGCCATGTTTGCATTTCGATCTGCGAGCAACCTGTGTTTAAGTTGACTCGGGAATTATATCGCAGCGATTAGTGTAATAACTGGTTGGTTCAATGGTTTTTCTTGTTTCATACTGGACCATGTGCTCCGCATGCATTGAATCTCGCCCGTCGATTACAAGGACGGCCCCCATTGTCTTCTCTGAAAATATTGATTGTGGTTATCTTTTTATTGTGTTCTTCACAAGGTATTTGCTAGTAATTATAATGTTAATCTGTTTTTAAAATTAAAAATGCCATCGTTACTTGAAAATATTAACCTAACTTTAGAAGATTGAAGTAATTAAAACAAAAGATATACTACTGTACTGTTCACCTAAAACAAAATTCCCATAAATCTGAAGCGTTGAAGAACATAAACGGTTGATGACTATAATATAATCGCAGAACATATTATTCAAAAACCACTTGCACTATATCATAATTACGCGGCTAATGCACGTGGGTTCTGAAAGATTTGCGTTCGTACGTACGGTTAGTTCGTGTAATAATGTAGTAGTATTACATACATACATACATACATACATACATACATTCGTACCGTAAATATTGATTGTGCATGTGCATTGTACATGTACATGTAGAATTCACATGCACAGACAGGCGCATGTAATTGCGTGTGCCGAACGCAGCTTTTACACAACTAGTTGCAATGCCACCAAACGCGGAGCAATCGAGGATTAAACAATTTTAAATCTTATCGACATAGTAATAAAAGTCGGTAGCCGCTGAAATATGTAGAGCTGTCCGACGGAATGCAGCGAGACATTAATGTGTATTTATTGTACGCGTCCTGTAATGTTTTTATCTGTTTTCGAACGATTTGATGTGATGTTTAGAATTAGAATATAAGGCAAGCGCTTTATATTAAAAGAGACATTTTCATTTTGTTTTTTGTTTATTTAGGCAACTCAATTATAGATTAAATGGGATGTTTTGAATCTTTTATGGTTCTTAGAAGAATTGTAAAAGTGATTCTAAATTTAGAAATATACTCCATTATTCATGAGCGTCATCGAGTTAAGTAGATGCACATATTAATAATAATTATTAATATTTCTTGATAACAATGGTTGCTAGTACAAAATAAATTTAATCAAAAAGCCACGAGTTAAAATTTTATAAGAATTAAAAATTCATTAAAAAATAAAGACAATTCATGTAGTTTGTACTTCTTTTTTTTTAAAAAGAAAAGTATTTAAAATATTATAACCAACTTATTGTTTTGCGAAGTACCCGCAGCTGTCGATCTATTAATACATTATAAATACAGGTTATGTTTATTGAAGTATCCTTAATTATAAAGCCGCTATAGTCGATAATGGGAGACAAGCATGAAGTCTATTTTACATATTTTCATAATGATCTATCTCATTATTTAGTTTAACCATGTAAAAATGTTTTAAAGAACAGTTCTTCATTTTTTATTATTCTTCAATATACTTTTTAGATAATAAAAATATATTTTATATTAATTTTGATTTCGGCTTATGAAAAATATGCCTATGTATATCTCATGGGTTCCTCGTGGGAATTTTTGAAAATTATATTTATTTTATTTGCATTTCCTCTCATTTCATTGAAATTGAGTATATAAATACAAATATAATATCAAAAATCCCCATAGATCTCACATAATGTGTTAAAAGAATTACTCATAGTCTTGAAGCTCAAAATGATAGTTTTTTATATTTTTTCTCATAAACAATAAGTAGTATAAAAAGTATATCCAGACATTTTTTGCAAATAATGTTATGATGTACTAGTTTCATATCACTCATTTTTATATAACTTTAAAACTAACTGACTAACTTTTACATAAGACTATAAAAAAAACTGAAAAATTTGTCCTTTGACCTGTAGCATATACTGCTGGCATTTTGTTTGTAATTGTAATAGTATGCCGAAGGTCTCTACGAAAATACAGTTCTGTGGAAACTTTTTTTAACTGACTGATTATTTTGACCAGATCAGTGGTCTTGTCAATGCAGTTTATTTTTTTTTATATTGTTAACTGGTTACTGTAAACTCGTATCACTTGAACAATAATTGAATAATTTAGCATGTTTCAAGTGAGTGCTGGGTATTAAATTTACATAATTGTATGGAATTTCTATTGTATACTTATACTTGACTTATTTATCTATATGTGAATTGAAAAGATATAAATTTTAAGCTTCCATCTAAGTAAATATATCTACTTTAGATTCGTTCACATTCGAGTGAGTATAGTAAATGCTTTTTTAAATTAAATAAACTAACTTATTAACTTTCTTATAAGTCCAGTCCAGTGGATATTCTATAATTTTATACATTATTATTTTTACTTCCCCCTAATATAACTAGTAATACATAACACCATAAAGGAAAAGTAACAAACATTGTTTCCGTTTCGACATTGAATGTCATGCTTTTAAAAATGTATTGTTTGTTTATTTTCCTACAAAAGAAAATATCAGTATCAACCTTAGAAATTTTCGTAGAATCATTATTTGTTTATTCCCACCAAAAGAACGTCTGTCTTATTATACTTGTCATCTAAAAACGGAATGTCTTTGATCAATGCGTATTCTAAGGAAGAGTAATTATTTTCATATATGAATCGTCGCCTTCAAAATAATGGTTAGTGCGATGTTAGCGTTTTGAATGTTGCTTTGCCAATTAGCGCCATGTTTTCGTATCGCATACTTTAAATTCTGTGTATGTTATTTATTTCAATTTGAGCTAAAGTAAATTATTTAAAGCTGATATGATAATAAAATCATTTATATATACTACGACGTTAAAATATCTATTTTCGCGTTTAATATATTTAAAGTAACTGTTTACCTAAGAATGACTAAGGTACCCATAAAGTCTCATAATTTGTTTTGATTTATTAAAACTATATTCTAACATCGTGAGTACAAGAATGTAGTTTGAATCTCAGTCTTTTGTCTCAATTAAATTAAGTGTTCCCGACTTCCATTGGCCGATGACTTGCGATTGAATCTGAGAGATGACAACCTTTGACGGGCCCTAATTGATCCTGAATGAATCTTCACAAAGTGGGCCATGTCATAACGGCCGGTTGGGAATGGTTGTTTTTGTATTACATTTAGTTAAAATGCTTTCAATATTTTAATTAACATACTTACGTATAATTAAATTTATGTTAATAATAATTTTTGTAAATCTCATCGTTACAGATGATTAAGAAGCAAAAGGAAATATATCGCGTGTTTCCAAAACAAATATATAATTGACAAGTTGATGATAATGATTCTAATTTTTGAATACCCTCAGCATAAGTAGAATTGTCGAAACAAAGCTTAATGCGGCCGAACGAGCAGGAAGCGATTACAGTATTCGAAGGTGTCTCGAGACAGTTTTAAATCCATTACCCTCAAATGTCGCACGGCAATTTTCCAGTAGCTGGCCGCGGCCACACACAGCCTTGTGTCTAAAGAGCTAATAACTATTATCCGGAACAGTTGAGCTCAGTGCGTCAGTGAAAATTATGATTAATATCTGTTTAGCTAACGGTATCTAAGAGCATCGTCGTCTCGTCTGAAACGGGAGAGTCTCGCACGCTCGCGCTTTCTGCGTCCACCATTATTTTATCTATTGAATTGGTTAAAGGGCAACAATTAAGCGATGTATATCTCCAAGAGATGATGAACGGGTGGCAGATACTCGAATTTCTACTTTCGTTTACGGAATTTCTTTGTTGTCAGCTATAGCTGCGTCGGTTTATCTCGGTATCTCGAACGACTTACTAGTTGACTCTGAACGCGATTGGTTAAAATATTTTGATAGATGCTGATAATTTAATTTTAACTTTTACTTTGGGAAACGACATCTCTATTTTTTGGTTTTGATAATAGTTACAGTGGAATGTTATTTTTATTGTAGGCATATGAATACATTTGAAGTAAATATTTACGTGATAAGAAAAATCTTTGGATCATATGATCATTTATCTCAATTCTCAATATTAGATTTTGCTATCTTGACGTGTTTAAAAGTTGACCGATAACATAGAAAATGTCGATTTGTGTATTACTGCTGCTTATTTTTGTATTTTTCAACTATTTAATACCTACTTACAAATATAGATATATCCTATTTATTATAAGTATTAATTCAGTTAGTGAAAATCAGGCTTCAAATGTAGGGTTTAATTGTAATAAATCGAGTTTTCTACACAGTTGAATAATAAAAAAAATATAGTGGACCACTCCCCCCGAATAGAAATTGAACTCGTAACTTTCGCGTTTGCAGTTAGACAGTGTTTCGCTGTTCCACGACGGCGTCTGGTTTATTTGTTTAACTGTACCCTTTATTTGTTTGCTAAATATAATTATAAGTATACTTAAGCTTAATCTTTCAAATGCCTAGATGAATCCACAGACTTAAGTTATTATATAAAATTCCACATCTAAAGCAATTCAGTTCCGTTAAATAAAATCGAGATTGAAGAGCGAATCTCTTATTGACTAATGTCGTAACTCTTTAGTTGACTCCATTATATTGTATCTTACACTTACAATACTTAAAGATAATAATCGTATGAAGTCATATAACGTTATTACTTTCATTAGTAATAGACGACCAATAAAACATGGAAGTCCCTATAACTGTGTACATAAGGGTTACAATTCATATGCGTTTGTTAGGCTGGTGGTGCCTTGGGAACCCGGTCCCGCGCTAGGCGGCTTGGTGCACTGACAGCCCTCTATTTAATAATAGTTCTCCGCAGATTATCTTGAGCGTCCGCCCTAAGCGAGTTGGTAGCTGTCCGCCGTCATTATGCAATTGAAACTTAGTGAATTATTACGCACGATAATAATCTACATAAATAAATAAATGCAACCCGCCGCTCTCTGCCGCCGCTTTCTGGGCGGGATCTAAAAACTCTTTCTTGCAGGATGCTGTAGGTAATCGTTTTACCTGAATGCGCTATTAAATTGTTAGATAAGATTTATGGTAACGGAATCGAACGGATTAAATGTCTTCTTTAAGAAAGCTGCCACACCGTTGACTACATAAGTGGCAACGTTGATTTATTTTGATAGCTTGATGTGTTTGATTATATTATTTATCGTTGGGCAATTCCTTATAAACTTTACAATCTAAATATCTATAACTTTATTTATTTTTTATTTAGTTCAGAATATGATTAAACTCGCAAAACTGCTACGAAGAAAGCAAATTATGAAACCACATAGGAATAGCATTGAACTAAACTCATCTCGTAAACATATATTATCGAGGAGCAAAACAAACACGTCGTAGTCACGGCACGGCTGAGAAATGACGGCGCGCACGCACGTCCGTCAAGAGACGCGTCGAGTGTCCTTCACTTACGAGTATACGTCACGTCACTGGTACGAGAGCCGGTGACTATAGCCGTTTGACAAAGTTGACTGATTGCGAAGCCTGTTCTATTGACTACTTCATCAAACCACTCTAATTACTAACAATTTTAATTACTTTAATCATTTCGTTTCGAGATTTCATTGAATAAGCGGAGGTAGGCCGCTAATGGGTTGCGGATTACGTTTCTAAGAAAAAATATCGGGTTTGAAATTGAATTTCTCATAAGTCTGATCTTATCATTTGTATATTAATATTAAAATTTTGATTGAAATTAATATTTGATACATCCTTGTTTTTGTGAAACAGGGCAAGCAGAGAAGATGCTAGTACTAGGATCGAAGAAGAGAAGAGAAGAGAATACATTCCAAGGATTTGTTACCAAATTAGGCGAATGAAAATACAATAAATCATGGGAACTGGTTCTCTACTAATGCGTTTGAGTCCAGATAATTGATCTAATACACCTCTTCGTCCTTTCAATTTATATAAAACAATCATATCATAAACAAATTAGAAAATTTTAATTACGTTAAAATATATTTTTTAGACGATCTATTCCAAGTAATGAAACACTTTATATTTAAAAGATATTGTTTTATCTCAATCGTTTTATCTAGTGAAACATAAGTTGATCTTGCCGTAGTCTGCAGTAAGCGCACCCATATAAAATAGAAGTCAGGATTAAGAGGACTCTAGGGCTGAATTTAACTGCTTGTAGTAACTTAATGTATGCACTGTTAGGGGAAAATGCTATACTCTTGTAACAATAGCTATTTTGTTCCTTATTTATTATATCTGTAATCTTACTACATTTTTTTTGAAAACACCTAAATATATAAGATTCCAATTTCAGCTGTATGATGACGAAAACTTAAACAAAAGAAATGTTTCAATACATGCGCCTTTTAAACATCATATGGATAATAAATAACGATGAAATTAATATTAGTTACGAATAGGTTACCAAGAAAGGATTAATTCCTAGAGGGTTCAAGGTGATCAATTATTCTATAAGGTTATGTCTCTTAGTGGTAATAGTTACTACGGGGATCGGTAGATATATTTAAATTTATACAGGATCAGAGCTGCTATTAATTGGTTTACGTCTAATTGATCGAGTATCTTACAAACTAAAATATAGAGAAAACAACAAAGTTAAAGATTATAGTAAAAACAAATAAGTCGATAAAATCAGTCGAGATATTGTCGATTAAGTTTAAACCAGCGAAAATTAACTACAATAATCTTTTAATACTGGTTATGTACAGCCTTTAATATTCTTATTAAGAAAAAATATATATTGTAAGTAAGAGAATGGGATGCCACCCAATAGAACGCCTACACTCTTAGAATAAAAGGTCAATAAAATGTTAGAATGTACACACGTGTAATTAGAGTATTACGAAGTATTCGTAAAAGCTAAGCAAATATAAGCCAGTAAAGCTTATATAAAGGTTAATTTATATCTATATTCTCGGAAATATGGCCGCAATTATATAATATAAAAAATGTGACTGCAAACAATGCATTATATG
>JAEBDU010010244.1:0-13278 GCA_016802625.1 Heliconius numata | reverse complement strand
GGACCTTGCGCTGGGGCGCACTTGCGAGCGCGTACCAGGCCGGGGCGAGCGTTATTTGAGATGGCGCAGTACGGTATAGTGAGGATCCTCGTGGTGGGGGGTTCATCACTGTGGTGTCCTAGGGTTGCTATTGGATAATATTTTTATATATTTAAATGTTTTCGTAAAGATCGATTTTTCGTAATATTTTGTGTGATTTACATACAATATGATAATGTTAATTTCACACTTTTAAACTTTACCAAACTCCATAATTGTATTGATTTTGACATAGCTGCCATCAGACAAGACCAAAAGAACTTTAAAATGGCGCGGATTTTACATTTTTGGGCTAAAATAATTTATATCGCGATCCTATTTTAAAGGTTCTATAGATGTGTAAACAATCCTTATAAAAGTGCCACATTTTAATCTATAACCTATAATTTCATACGTTTTCGATTCTAATGAATTCACATATACTTACTAAGCTCCTTTACCGAGAGAGCGCAAAGATTCTCTTATAACTTGCTAACTATTCCATCGATTGAAATAAAGTTTTGAAATGAGATTATTACCTATACTGTTAGTATTTAGTTCAAATCCTTTCAGTTGTTTTCAAGTTACATTAACTTCTACTCCCTTTAAACGTATCTTAATTTAATATTTGTAATGGCTTTGTGTTTATTTTGAATCAATACAATATATAATAAGAAGTAGCAAGTAATAGAAGTAGTAGAAGTATACAATTTTTTTTTATTTTATTTTAAATTGAAAAAGCCTAGGCCTTTTCATTTGCCGTCGCATAAATTTTTAATATATTTTTTCAATGGAAAAATATATGAATACAGTGCGAAAAAATCTAAAGCTGACGAAAACACCTTATGATAATGCTTGGATGACAGAAATTAGTAAAATATTTCTTTACAGAAATACTTACAGCATACATAAATGAATTGTAACAAGCGTATAAGAATTACGAGTATGTTTATTTCCAAAATTTCTAAAGTATAGTTAATTATGCATTAATTATACTAGTAATTCAAAACAGCAATAAAATATACTTACTGTCGATATTTGTATAATATTTGTATTCTATATCATTAAATGGCATGTTGTCTTCAATGAGATTAAACAAATTGGTATACTATGGATTGTTGTTCATATTAATCGCTCTTTAGCTAATTGAAATCAATTCAATCCAATTAAAGCATAATACTACGCTGGGAGATAGATACTTGCATAAAATAAATTTCATCTGCTAGTATTAATAATATCATATATTCCTAAGTATATTATCTATCTGTATAATATAAAGTAGAAGACTTTGTTTGTCTGTACGCACTAATATCAGGAACTACTGGTTCAAATTGAATAATTATTTTTGTATGGGATATTCTATTTATAGAGCAAGTCAATAGGCTATATTACATGATGTTTATGATAATAGATAAGCGCAACTCTCAAGTTCTTTTGTGAGTAGAGTTTTTAGAAGTGTTAACGAAAAGATTGTATAAAAACTGACTTAAATTTATTACTTAGTGTTGTGTGTTGAAAAAGTTCAATTAGTTTATATATTTTTGTGTATGAACACTATCACTGCAGCAAAAGTAAAAATATATGTAGGTACCTAAAAATGAATTTTTTTATTATTAATTTAGTGTAATTTTAATATGACGACCAAGTTCCTTTAAAGCAAAAATATAGTTGTAAGACATGCAATACATAGACATACGCAAAAGATCGTGCAAAGTGGAGTAGGTTAAGTAGGAAGGCAGACCCTGGTAATAGCCGGGATTAATGCCAGGAAGAAGGAAGGACATGCAATACATAGACATGAGGCTGGAGATCGATGCCACAAACACGTTGAACGTATGTAATACAATATTATTATGATACCTGCATTTGCAAGGGCGGGTGGCACTTACGTTAACTTCCTGTTTCCTTCTTGCTGAGAAAACAATAAAATAGGAATTTAATATTATTTCAGTGATTCAGAGTTAGCCAGAGAGTGGAAGATGTGTAAAGCTAAATAAATGTATGCAGAAAATACATGAAGCTGAGAAAAAAGCACTAATACTACTCTACTCGTAATAAAACGAACCATTAGAGAGAAGTCACGCGCAAAAAATTGTATGCGAAAATATAGCAAATATACAAAGTAACGAATTTTAAATCCCTTTTCAAAGATAATGGACACTAGGCCAGGATTAGAATAATCTGTACGGTCCATTACTGGGAAAAACTGCATAATGAAATTGAAAAGCGTACGCCGTACGACCCCGTACGACCGGGGCAGTAATTGCTTTAGCGCGTAGAGTACATTTCACAGTTTATTTAGCCCCGGGCGTGCGTTCGCTGGACGTCACCGCCAATATCAACTCATCAGCCGGGCAAAATATCCTGGATTAAAGGTCTTTACACATTTATATTTCATATATTTTTTAAAAATATTATTTTTTTTAGTTTTAAATTAGCTTCACGCTGTATTCCGAACAAGGCAGGGTAGGCAGAGGGAATATAGAGTTAAAACACTCCGTTCTCCTCTTTCCGCCGAATTTTTCGAGGCTTGGTGCCAGAGCGAAGAAAGGAAAATTTTTATAAATATTAATTCATTCTCTCGAGTGGAGATTGAACCTACAACCACAGGACGATTGAAGAAGATAAAAAATATTGAAAAAGAATTCATCAGTCAATAAGATACGTAGATTTCCTAATAACGATATTTATATAAGAAGCAGGAAGTTACATGAATGTGTGGCATTTCACCTACTTCATATATGTAGGTGTAAGTGAGTGTGTGTGTGTGTGATAAACAATACACTAATACAAGTATCAAGCACAGTGTGTACTAATTGGCACACTAGACGTGAAATACAATAGGATGTTAATAATTACAATACAATTGTACCAAATATAATATCAAAATATACATTATATTATTATGGTAATATATAATATGTATTTATTATATTCGAATACAAAAGTAGGTAGGTATGGAGTTACGTAAGCCTCAAAGAAAAAATATTTTTCTTTATTCCAACGTTTCTTTAATATCGAAATAAGGAAGAGACTGAAAATATTCTTGATTAAAATTGCCAAATTAAACAAGAAATATTTTATGTGTTTTAAGCGTTAAAATCAAAATATCCTATTAATTAAATTAATATATTTATTACTTTAATAGGACTATCGCAATAACTTTTTTTTTAGAGTTGCGCTAGTAATAATAACCAATCCATTAAAGCCGATAGATTGAACTATAGTGCGTGTTTGTATTATCAATACAAATAATACATTTGTATTGATAATACAAACAGTAAAAAATACAAAAGTATTATCAATACAAATAATACATTTGTATTGATAATACAAACATTTGTACTAATTGTGATATAATATACCATTTTTTTTGCAGAAAAGAACAATCGTAAGTAATTTTGTCTCTTACACTTGCTATTCGGAACCCAACGCCACAGATTCAGTAATTAGATTGGCCATAGCATTAGTTTTCTTATATGTATATGACTAGTAGTCGCCCGCATTTTAATTTACATGGACGTGAAATGGAAAGTCTTATTTTTTCCATCTCCATAAAAAATTCAAGAAAACCTCTTTTACTTACCTACATGCCTAAACACTTACCTAAGTTTCGTTGTCTTTCAGTTACTCAATAACGGAATACTTTTATTCCATCTTCCGTTATTACTTTACAACTATTATTAATTAACATATATGTAATACAAGATAACACCAATGTTCGTAGATATTAATCTCAAAATCAATTCCATACGAATTTCCGAAACGGAAACGTGATTTGGTTTCCATTATCTGGCAGTATACCTCTACCTCTACCTCTACCTCTAGTGTAGTATTGCATTAGACCTGAAATAGATATTTCTAGGTACATCCTATCTGGGAATATTACCTTTGATATTATTAATTCCTTTGACTGAAATTTCCCAGAAATACTCACTTTGCTAGCATTGAACTAAAACTTGTATTTCCTGGAGCATATATTTGATTTAGGCTTTGTTAAATACCCTATAGTGTAAACGTTTGGTTCCATATCTTAGAATAATATTAAGCTAAGTAATATTCGTATTGTATAAGAAAATGGATTTTGGTATTTAAAGTAATGAGTGAAACGCAAGTATAAAATGATATCTATAAAAGTGATGTACACAAATGTACGACGTGTATGTAAAAGGGAAATGTTCTTAGCTAACGTCAGGCGAAGTTAGACGTAGCTGTATAGGTTCAAATTCCATTGTGGGGAACGTTGGCATCTAAAATATGTTTACTTTATCTTTTAATTAACATGGCGTTTGTTTTTTCTTCTCGGTGTGTAATAAATGACCGGAAATTAAAGTACGAAGCCAATTAAAACAATAGATTAATTCTGCCTATTCTTCGAAAATAGGGGAGACGCTTGAACACAAAAAAAAAAGGTTATTAAAACAAAATAAAAAACCGATCAAGTGTCGGAATCGCCGACCGGTGTTCCTTACCTATGGCGTTTGTAATATTTTTTTTAAGAAATACCTATAAATATTCATATTTTAATTTGTGAATATAACAATTATATATTTTAAAAGAATATATATAAAATGCAAATATAATGTGAGATATATTAATTTATTTACTAAGTTTTAATTAGGTAATATGGAAAGTGCCATTTGTAAAGAGGGCAGTGTGAAACACCCTTAGCGCAGGTAGCGTCTATGTAGGCGTACGCACGTCGTCAACGTGAGCTTCGAGTGTAGCGACACTCAACACACTATACAGTACGATTGACGAGTTTTGGCCGCCCTGAAGTTAAGCTTTCTAAACTCTTTTACATTGTTCATTCAGGAGGAAAATAATCAAAAGTAAAAAAAATCCTAAAACCAAATCTGCGCAGCCATCTCCAGCTTCAGAGCGGCCACGACTCGCGGACCGTACTGTAGATGTAAATCGACTTTGGCTTTGGGGCGCAAACAGACATATCCCCCGTTACGCGGTTATTAACTAAGCTTTAATCCTAAAAGGTTGTCTAACTATACTATAGTGCATCTGATGTTTCATAGAATGGAAGGATTGACTGCTGGGGTGCTAACGTCTAAGGTCTTCGACTGTCATTATTATTATTTTGGTCTTGTTTTCTAATTTGATTTAAAGGAGACGTTATAAAGTCGAATCTATTAAGGTAGGAGTGTGTAATGATTTTTTTCTATGAAATACCAACAAGTTTTTACTTTTACAGATATTTTACTTTATTTCTTTTATAAGATTTACTTTGTGCCAAATTTCATATCTGTAAGTTTACGGCAAGTTCTCTATAGGTTTTCATTACGCGGCAAATTTCATACAAAATGCAGCAATGATCTATGAGGAATGCTCATATCTTTTGATTGGGTTGACTTAAAAGGTTGATCTTAAGTTCAACTTAATCGCAATCTCGAGTAAAATGAATGATCTTGACAGACATATTGACGAAAAGCGAAGTGATCCTATAAGGTTCCGTTTTTAGTTTTAAGGGTACGGAATGCAAAAAAAAGGTTGTATAAATATAATAATAAAACATCTCAAGTATAATTATATGAAATATGTACATATGTATATTTTAGAAGTCCGTGGGCATGGATAACCACTTTAAAATCATCCATCACGTCCTTTAACTCACTTATTCCGCTTCGAACGTAGCCGGTGGACGGAAAATATGGGGATTACATGTTTTTTTATGTTAGCGCACCGCATTTTACGAGAAAGAGAATTTTAGTGATTCGCCACTCTGGTGTTTGTAAGAGATATTACATGCTAATAAAAAAATGGAACCTAAAAGTGCGCATTCTTTAGTTAGACGAAAAAATAATCTCAAGCCAGAAATTTAAAGTTAATTATTACATTCATTACTACAAGGAGCCGTCGCGTCATATCGAGGTAAAAGGAGACAAGCGTGTGTCTGTGCTCGACGGTTGTATGTTCAATTCCCACTCGGAGGAATGAAATATTTAATGTTTTCATTGCCTCGCTCTGGCTCAAGCAAAGCGAGGTGTTGATTTCAGGTATTCAAAACGCAAAGCCTCGTCTTAACACTAGGTGTACAGGTTCCCTCTGCCTCCCCTTATATGTATGAAATACAGCGTGAAGCTGATAAACAAACTACACATTTAATCAAGTAGAAATAAAAATATCATAATTACGCTTAATAAAAATAATGAAAATAATAGCTAATAATGAGAAAACATCCCACACTGTATTATAATGGCAAAGCTAGCAATAAACAGATAATATTCAGGTAGACTAAATCCATATTTCCAGAGAAAATCACGCTAATTGGCCTCGATAGATCTACCCTCCTTGAACAGCTTACGTACGTGTTCTGAGGACTCGTGTTTCCTTGTTAAAAGCTTCGTGTAGTATTTATAATAAACTTTGCTAGGGCTTTTGTGTTTGTTATTCTAGTACAATATTTTATTATAATATTATAAAGTTATTGGAATTTTCCGTTTTAAGCTTAGATAAAATGCAATAGACAGATATTTTATCAACTTGGTGGGAGGAAAACATTTTTTTAAAATTTCAATTAGTTAACGACATTTTTATGGTATTCTTTCTACTTCAATACACCTTACTATGTTTAAGTTTATTTAAATAATTATATGAGTTAATTTCAAGCGCGGCGTTAAATTCCGCCACTCAACACGCAATGCCTTCAGAATGCGGTGGAAGAACGAAGAAAGCTACAAGAAAATTTCGTTAAGCTTATCAGTTATATATATAAGAATAAGGTGGTATATAAGACCATATAGAAACATAACGATACCAATGACGTGCTGATATCAGCCAGACAGGGACTAAAGTCTTTCACCATTAATTCCATGTTGGATTAGAAGACAAACAAGTTGGCAGCCATCACGATGCAATTAGGTCAATAGTAACAGAACTGATAGGCAATGGAGTTAAAATAAGAATAATTTATCTTATAATTTTTTAAAATATTTTCATTGAATATTATGGCTTAATTAATTAAAAATTAAGATATTTATCTTTGAACGGCAACTAAATTTTTTTTCTTTTCTGTGGTAACAAAACAAAGTGAGGTGTTAAGTTCCGCTGCTCAATACAACACGCAATGTCTCGATAATTAGACGGTGCGTGGAGCTTAGAATGTCTTAAAATGAAATTTCGTCTGTCTATCCTGCTATATGCGAGATGCAGCTAGAAGTAAAATACCTCGTGGCCTTTAAAGACGTAAGAACGTAGCTTATTATCTCATAAATCTTCCATAAAAAAGACAACAATACCTTACGAGATCTCGTAAGACTTACAAATAGAAGAAGATACCTTACATATTTGTATGATACTAATAACTTACAGTTTATAATGAGATATTTTAACAACAACTAATTCAGATATACTACGAAATCACAATAAAGAATATAACATGTTAAAGTTTTCTTCTAATGTTCAATCTTAAAACATAATTCTTAAGGATTATTTTCCCTTGTCAGGTAATGACTTTGAATATATGAAGTTGCATGGAGTAACATCAAATTACAGCCACAATTTGCTAAGGGAATATTCATTTTATGAGCGAGCTTCCTTTCAAAGCAAAGGAGGCAATTTATTTCGTTAAAGGATAAGTAAGATATTGTTAAGGTAATTTTCCGACGTGTAAGTTAAGCTGGTAGCTCTTTGTTATTTTACTCGAGTATTTTATAAATTGTATTGAGATAGTGACTGAAGTCTAATGTAAAGTTTTAAATATTTATTAATATCTTTAATTTATTTAAATAGTAGATTGATACAAAGATTACAAATGCAAGGTGCAATCATAAACTCAATTAGAGTAAAAAAATAATTCTGTTTATGATAATAACGATTAATGATGTTCCATTACGTTTTTTTAGCGTAACGTTGTATAGGCACATAGCATGGGTGCTATAGGTGGTGGGAACCTTGAATGAAAACACTTCCTTTCCCCACTTTTCGTTGAATTCTGGAGGTAATGGATGTTGATTGGTAGAACTCCTCATCTCCTCTTTCTCTTCATTTTACCACTACATCAATTATATTCATATGTATAATATATCAATTCAAATTCAAATTCAAATTCAAAATATTCTTTATTCAAATAAACTTATAATAAGCACTTTTGAATCGTCGAATGAACATATGAACAAAAAGCTACCACCGGTTCGGAAAGCAGTTCTGCTGAGAAGAGCCGGCAAGAAACTCAACAGTTGCTCTTTTCAAAATCAATGATACAATCACAATCTGTTACATTAGTTGGCAGCTATCCTGTATTACATTCAATAGACATTAATTCCATACATATTTGTCCTCTAAATATTCTTGAACAGTGTAATAAGCTTTACTTGTCAGAATTTTTTTTACTGATATTTTAAATTTTGGAAGCGGCAAATCTAGAATACACTGTGGAATTTTATTATATACACGTATGCTCAGACCCATAAAAGATTTATTAACTTTTTGGAGGCGAAAACTTGGAGTAACAATCTTATCTTTATTTCTCGTTCCTATCGTATGATTGTCACTATGTTTACTATGACAATGTATATTTTGTCGGACAAAGAGAATATTATCCATACCTATATTATAAATTCGAAAGTAACTCTGTCTGTCTGTCTGTCTGTCTTTTACGCAATCAGGGCCAAACCGCTAATTAAATTGTGATAAAATACTCATATAGAGATACTTGAGGGTCCCGGGATGAACATAGGATACTTTTTTTTTCTCATATTTATAATATTTTCGATATATACCAATATATTAAAATAATTAATTTGACAAGCAATTTATTCCGCCATGTTAATAACAATCGTCGCTACGCGTTGCTAAGCAACGGCTTGCAAAGTTTGTTGTTTTAAGAAAACGTCACCCAAAGTGAGTTTGCTTAACGCATACATGGCGCGCGCCGATACATATTTGTATACATTAACAAAAAATAGATGATTTCTATAATTTGATATGGATCCTTATGAAAATAAATATAATAGTCACTTTTAGCATTTCATCTACATGGAAATTATAGTTTACTGTATAAAATTCTAATAAATAAGATGTCACTGATTCCAAATGACCTAGACTACGAGTGGTATAGTATGACCGACGCGAACGGGCAGATGACTTTGATGATTTTGTAAATTTGTATATATTTTCGAATTACTATTATTTTTTATGTAATTATTTGCTGCATATAATTAATTTATCTCAGTTCGGTTATCTATACCGATGTTATACACTTAAAATATCGTAATTTAATCATTTGGGATTTTATTTAATATTGTTCGCAAAAATTAATAATTATTTAATATAGAAAAATGTTTAGTACGCGTGCACGGCAAACTTTAGGTACTTTTTCTAATATTAAGAATTTCCTTAGTTACTTTTACTTCTTTTGTTTGTTCATTTCGGTTACTCAGATATTTTTTCTAATAATAAATCTCCACTTATTATTATTTTTTAACTTATTTTAATTATTTAGGCTCATATTTTCGCAGGCGTAGCCGCGTCCGGGCCCACTAGTAGTATATAAATTGGGAAGCAACTGTAAGAATACCTGCATCTACAATGTTCTATATATACCTACTACAGGTATTAAAAAAAAAATTTTTTGGTGGCGTACGTTTAATACTATTATAGCGAGAGAGAGTTAACCTATCGATAAATAACCAGTGTGGGGAGTGGACGAGGCGCGAAGTGAAGCTTACATTACGAAATAAAAAGTACCTACTTACTTTGAAAGCGCTAATTTTAAACCAGATGCTAGTATATATTTTTTTATAAACTTCACTTTGTATAAGGGAGTAAATAGAGGAACCCTAGCCTTGTGTTGTCTTAATTAAACGTACGCCACCGAAATGTCTTATTTTGCCCTACTTTCCGCCCAATTTTCGATTGAATGAGACATTGCGTATTAAATGTAGGAACTTAACGCCGAGTTTGGTCTTTAAAACAATTTATTTCCTGTATAGGAATCAAAACCTCAACCTCCCTATATTCATTCTCCCGAGTAGGAATCGAACCTACAACTGTTACGTTTCTAGTCACACGCTTGTGCCCCAGCGCCACGACGGCCTCATATATACTATATAGTAAATATAAACGTCCTACCGAATGGAACGTTGACTTACAATAATTATCGTTTATAGCCAATTACATCTCCACTGTGACTTTTTATAGATAGCAAAAATTATTAGCAAATAGGTAATAAAAAGAAACGAAATAAATAAATTCCAATCAAAACATTTTAATAATACCCAATATCAAACCTACGAACATTTCACTAATATCAATATCAATATCAATATCAAACGCTATCGAGAGATTTACAATTTAATATAGCAGTTGCAAGGATTCTCAATTTATGTAGGTACCTTTATAGACTTAGCAGGCTACCTACCTATAAATGATTCGAGATATTTAGTCGGCGGGGCTTATTTAATCATTTTACTACCTTCACACAGGTTCCCCTTGTGAACCAAACAATATGATGGGGTGCTATTGACCAGACGCTGTATTTTGTTTGATGTAATGAAGGTTTAACAAATAAACCCATATTTTATAAATATCGTATGTGAAGGTTGGGTTGCGTGTCAGTATTAAATTTTGCTTTTGACGTGTTTTGATTAAGCACCTCTACTACTACTTTTTGGTATAATGATTAACATATCTGCTTGATTGCAGGCTATCGATGGTTATAGGTTCGATTTCCTTTCGGAGGAATTATTTTCATTGCAATAAGACAACTGGCACTAAACAAGTAATGTTTGGCGAAATTTGGTGGTGAGTGGAGATTGGAGTCATTTAACACTAAGATGCTATCCTGCTATATGCAGGATAGATTAAAAAAAATGTTTACTTTTTAATAAATTCCTTTTATGGTACACCAAGTAAGGCAATAGAGCTTGCCACTTAATGTCCTAAGTCCAAGTTTGGGCAGAAAATACTAAGTAAAATATTATATAAAACGCAGCAAATACGACTAAATAAGCTATTTCATAGAAAATATATCTTAAAAGCGCAACTTATTGTTTGCCTGAAGTCTTTTTAAACAATGTTATTGTAATCTACATCTATGCAATGTAAAACAAAGGCGTTGATTACGAACATATCAGCTGCATACTAATGTTACATTTATATTCAGATACAGTACGTTCGTCGAGTCGTGGCCGCAATGAACTTGGTTTTTCCTTAAATTTTACACATTGTTCACCCGGAAAGAAAATAATCAAAAGTAACAAAAATCCCAAAATCAAATCTGCGCCGCCTTCTGCTACTAGCTCCAGAGTGGCCACGACTGGTCAACCGTACTATACTCGTATAGTTGTGTACCTTTCATAATATCAACCCCAACAGTACGTTGGTTAATATCACATTGACAAATACGTTTCGATTACATCCCTTTGATGATTCGATGCAAGTCCGAAATGAAAGCTGGCCATTTGGCAACAGTCATTGTTAGGTGAAGCACTATTTAATATCCTGCGTGGAAGGTATATTTGGGATTCAGGTATTAAATTTACAATAGTTCATATACTAATGAATTTTCAACGTACGCACATGTTTTTCTAGTATATTATAGGCAAAATCGATAGTTGTGGTTTCCCTCGCTTTTTTAACAAGACAAAGCCTGGCGTGAGTTCAGACATTCCGTTCTCCATCACCGTAAACCTATTAGGTTTACTTTGCCTAGCCTGCTATATGAGGGATACAGCGTAAAGATAAAAAAATCTAGCAAACTGAAAATGAATCCTCGGAAGTTATAATGAAATGTGTTTATTACAAGGATGTTTAACTAAAACAAAATAGAGTTTTACGCGGTACATTCGCTTTGATGAAGAAGCGAAGCAAAATGAAAAAAGATTATTCTCTTATATATATGTATGTAATATGAAAACTAGAAAGCGTTTCTACGAATACCACTCATCTTGTTATAGCAAATTTCTTTTTATGTTTATAAGAAAAATTGTAGTATTGTATGAGATTATTTTTATGAAATTATAATATATTTTCTTCAAACTTCTCGTTGTTCTATGAAAGGCACAACCTTAAAAGAGGTAATTTTTTTTAAAAAATTAATAAAATGGAACACATTTTTTAATCAAGAGACATTCCGGCAATACCTATCTACGTCCTGGGAATAAAAATTTAATTTCTATACAAGCAATAAACGTGTAAATTCAGTTAAAAATATATAAAAAAAGCCATCCAAGCGAAGTCACGTTGAATAGCAAGTATTAAATAATACTGTGATTTTTATCAGTGTAGGGAAATTGTGTTTATGCTGCAAGTTTCCTATTTCATTTTAGTCTTATTTCCTTGCAATAGCTCTGAAGGTTCTTGGAATAGAAATGTATTTAATATTATATCGACGTATAACTAGAGGATGCTTGGTGCTTCCTTCGTTGTCGGATGATTCCTTTTATTTTGAAAAATTATTTCTTATTTAGTGTAATATTTTTATAAGTGTTCATGTTTTCTTTCAATAATGAAAGAATATTTAACAGCCATATTCTTTAAAGTATTTTAGAGGCGAGAGAGAAGATCAGTTAGTTATTTATTTATTTGTGGAAGCAGCTTAAATTTTTTTTTTCACATTATGTTACACACAAAGCAGAGTTAAGACACTCCTTTGTCGGTTGTCAGTCGTTCCAAGGCCCATTCATTTTTAGAGACATTGCGTGTCATTGAGTTTACAGTTAGACGTTGTACAGCTATGCCATAACGGTCTCAGTATACAAAGTGTTTTTGTCATCACCACTTTAAATGAAACCACAGTTTTAACTATTCTATACAAGCCTAATACAATTATTTTTTTGTCCCGAAAATGAAAATGTTTTTTTCAAACAAAATAAATAATAAAATTAACATTGTAAAATAAAACACCTTTTGTTAAAGACGACGCACGCATGCATAAACCTACAAAAGGGACGCCGCCGCACACGTCTCATTCCGAAATCGAGTCGTAGGTATTGGTGATAAAGTTCAAAGTTGTATAACCTTAATTAGTATTTTTTTTTAGTAGTAAGTGTTTACGTTATTGGTGAATTACGTTATAACATCGTGGAATGAAGAAACGTTAACCTCTAAACTGTTGAGGTATCTTGATTAATTTCTTTATGTATGGGTTTAAAATATGATTATGCT
Organism: Heliconius numata; assembly: GCA_016802625.1. Lineage (NCBI taxonomy): Eukaryota > Metazoa > Arthropoda > Insecta > Lepidoptera > Nymphalidae > Heliconius > Heliconius numata. The sequence continues at coordinate 141 of JAEBDU010010244.1, read as the reverse complement.
TTTCCCGTAAAAGGAGCGTCGACGCTTCCGTCCTGTACGTGATTCTAAAAAAATATAAAAAACTAATTAAATTACACTGAAGTAACTTAATACCTGCACTAACTGAGTTTGAATTTGCTATGATTCTCTTTGTCCTAGAAC
>JAEBDU010010243.1:0-30819 GCA_016802625.1 Heliconius numata | reverse complement strand
GTACATTTTCAAAACGTTTAATACTTTTTAGAGTAATGACGATCTCTTAACGCAAAACTGATGAACTCAGGCGGAGAATTAAGAACGGCACTTGCCTTTTTCTTCGCACCCTGTTACATGAGGGGTGCATACGACGTGAACCTGAAAAAAAAAGGCTGACCTATAAAGGTGCAGCTATAATTAGATCTATTTTTTAATAATATATATAAGTACCTACTTCTTATGTACATAGGTACAGGCTTAGGTACCTACTAAACTACTTCTTAGGTACTCTTTTGTGCTCTTTTTCAACTTCTCGTCATATCCCGCAATGCAAGGCGAGGTAGAGGAAACTTATTTTTAAGACTTTTCGAGGCATTACATGTCGAGTGGCGGAACTCTACGCCGCGTCAGCCTTGGTACCAGAGCCACGAAAGGAAAATAATAATAAATATTAATTCATTCCCCTGAGTGGGTATCGAATCTGCAACCGTCGCGTTACAGTTCAACGCTTGCGCGTGTTAGAATCATGATAGTAGATAATATAAATAAAGATAAATTGGAATAATTGTCTAAATGAATAAGAGGATTGTCGTATCGAACAAACATCAGAAGCGGTTAGAAGCTGTAAGTAATGTTATCTACCTTTTAAATAATGTGAAGCTTGGAGCAGTGCCGTGGACTTGTGACCACATCTGTAGGCTTAAGGGATCCCTTTACAGTACTAACACTCGCCTTTCACTGCTCCAGCCCAGTATAATTACATAGAACTTACCTGTACTATACTTACCACATTTGCAATTACAATAATAGTTGATTCACTTAACATTATAATAATGATAAATCTTCTAACATTTATAATATAGATCGCCAAGGATATATAATACATTTTCAATAATCCTATAAGTCAAATATTATCGTAATTCCATTGTTTTATATCACCAGCCAGCAAATCATAGGCAGATGTATCAAACTACAAATCCTAGACAAGTGTCCATTATCAATTATAAAATATTATTTATTGTAATTATCATATATGTATTATTTATTATTTAAATACCATTACCTTTATAAATCTATTAAATATAATCATAATTATATAGTAATCCATTACTTTATCACCAAATCATAGACGGATACTTTAAACGCCAAATCAATGACAAGTGTCAAATGTCAATTAAAAACATTATTTATGATAACAATCATATATGTATTATTTATTATTTAATTATCATTAATTCTATAAGCCTAACACGCGCAACTTAGACCTCTCAGATATTCTTGTAATAATGTAATAATATAAATGCTTGCGAGTCAACAATATCGAGTTTACTTCAAGTTATATTTATTGAATGCAAACTTCGAGGAAACTACGCTTTTCCCCTTCGATCTAATATAGCACGTTTGATAAGTAAATAATTCTCACTCTAACTTGTGAACATGTGCTGTCCCAATTTCGAATAAGCAATTCTTTTAAGTAATTTAAAATGTTTTATTTTAAGTCTATTTGTTCGGTCTTCTTCTTCTTCCTCTGCGTACCCTGATGTGTGCGGGATACAGCGTGAAGGTGATTTTTATTCTTTTTATATAACATGGGAATACTCCCCGACGATTGCAGGTTTGAACCCGACTAGGAGGAACGACTATATTAAAATGATTTTCATTTCTCCGTTCTGGTATAAAGATAACGACGGCTTTGAGCTCCGCAACTCAACACGCAATGTATCTACTTTATAATATTATTTCAAATAGGATTTGCATACAAAACGTCCTTTTTATTATTAAATATCACTACCACTACTCTTGACAAAGGCGTTATTTATTTATTTATTTATTTATGTAATTAGAAACACAGATTCATTAGTTATCTTATCGCGGTGGTAGACTACGGAGTCTATATTAAATCTGTATAGTTTTGGATTTATAAATATAGGTATTCGTGTGTCAGCCAAGAATATACTCGTTACTTTGACAATAGAAGTTCTATAATATTTAATCTTATTGACAAATATTTTGATAACAATACGAGTATTTAAACGATGTACATCTTCAATTGTTGTAATAATCTATATATTTTACTATATATATTTTATCAATGTATTAGAACCCAAAATAATGATTTTTTTAAAATTTTGTCTGTTTGTCTGTGCGTTTGCTAATTTCAATCGGCTAAATCGATTTAAATACAGTTTTCACTATTATGCTTTGGTAATCTTCCCATAAAATTTTGTATTTTTGAAGTGTGGCAATTGTTACACAGCCTTAATATTTAGTGACGTACGCACTACGATAATAACTAGGTGTTCAGTGTTTACAAGACAAAGCGCGGTTGAAATCCGCCACTGAATTCGCAATGAGGAGTATTAACACTAAGTTCACAGGTTCCCTCTACCTGTTATGGGCGAGATATGAATCTTATCTTTTCTTTTGCTTCACTAAAGAAAAAGGACATATATGAAACTTTCATCAATAAATCGACTGCCCAACACAAAAAAAATAAATAAGGAGTAAGTATTTCCTTAAATGAGCTTTTTCAACTAAACAGACTCTTAAGTTATATTAGTATAACAGTATAAATATGAAACACAAATAAATAACGTTACTATGTAAATCACGATTGACTATATACCCAGACAGCCGGGCCGCGTCCCGCATGTAAACGGTGGCCCCTACCGCGTACATAATGCTACTCTGATATTATACAGTTCTATAGAGTGCAATGCGACGCTTTCTCCTGCAATTCCACCCTCGATCTGTTGAGTGCATTTTTTTCACGCGTTATCCCGTGACATTTCTACAACAACCTAGTGTTCGGATATTCCGTTCGCATTCTTAATGCGTTACGTTCCTTTTTTCTACCTAATTTTGGGGACATTGCGTGGTTGAGTGGAGGAACTCAACGCCGCTGGATGTTATTTTACTTTATTTCATAAATTCGTCGATAAATCACCACTTTTTTAGTTCCTGAGATTAGCGCGTCCAACCAAGCAGTTTGTTTGTGAGTATAATATGATCGTAATTTTTGTTATTAAGTATTGTTATTAAGTATTGTAGTTTGCGGAAAATAACAATAAATAATTCGAAATTTCTGCTAGAACAGGAAAAATGTGATTTTCATCTTTACATTTTAAAGACCACTTAAACAAAGTTGTGGGCTGACTACTAGTATTATATAAAACAAATTTAATGAAGAATGACTTTAAAGTTTGTTGGTTCGTCGAATTCCACTAGAGAAAATGAAGTATTGAATATTTTGATTATCCTCGCCCTGGTAACTAGAGAAGTTGCGGCATTGAGTTCTGTCACTCAACATATAATGCTTGCCTAAATTCGGTGGAAAGTGTGGAATGGAGTGTCTTAACACTAGGTTCCCGTTGCCTATCTAGCTATGCGCGGGATACTGCGTGAAACGTGAATTAGAAATGCTTGAATATTAAAAAAAGACATTAAAACATTATTCTTATGGAAACAAAATTACTTTTAAAATAATCCTTTTTATAAAAAAACAATAGGCGTTATTTAAATTTATTGTTATTTATACAGGTAAACTTAGCGTTTAAAAAAATCGTTCTAATTATACGATTCCTACAACATTAATATTTACAGTCGACACGGAAACGTTTTTTTTTCGTAAAATTCACTTAAACATAAAATATATAATAAAGTCATTCTATTTATATAATCATTAAAAAGCGTTTTATTAAAAAAATAGCTTAGATTTACGTCTATATGTTTATATAAATTCAACGAAACAAAAATAATTTAAATCCACGGTTAAATATAGAATAAATGTATTCTACAACCATATGTACTCGTATTACAAATAAGCTTCGAAACAGCTATTTTTACAAAAAAAAACAGTTAAAAATTAAGTATGTTTTTAGTACCGTCCAAATAATTACTATGTCTCGATTAAAAATATCAAAATGAAGGAATATTCTCGGAATAGTCATTTTTATCGACTCTTAGGTTATATAATACACAAGGCTATAAACATAATTAATTGAATATTAACATACCATTGACTATTTTATTAATTTTATTTCAGTAAAATCCATCGATAAATGTCTCGAGCAACAAAAATATAAGTATTAAATTAATATATTTTAAACGAAATTAATATAGAACAAACGGTTTAATATTATTTTAAGACTACAAAACCATTTCATGCAAAACCATTTCATTTTACTAAACAACGAAAACGAGTGTATTTTATAGGAGTTTACTATAAATCAACTAAAGTAATTTAAAATATACAATTAGTATAATTTTAAGACAATAAAACGATTTCATTAACATTATTTCAGTAAAAAAAACGTATTTAATACTCGGATATTTTAATAAAATAAATAAATAAAATAAAACAGCTTCACGCTGTATCCCGCACCAGCAGGGTAAGCATAGGGAATCAGTGTTAAGACACTCTGTTCCCCAGTTTCTGCCGAATTCTGAAAGCATTACGTGTTGAGTGGCATAACTCAACGCCGCGCTTTGCCGCGATAATTTAATACCCTGAATCGTGTTTATTTAGTAATTTATTTACACGATTAATCTAGTTAAATAGTTTCATTTAAAATGTGTTATAATCGTGAAAATGAAAGATCTAACTATAGAAATAAAAGCATTAAATTCATACAATTTATATACAAAATGTGTTCGAAATCGCCTCGACAAAGGCAAGCTAGTCGCTATACAAGAGTATAGTTATACAGAGTAGTGAGCACGGACCGCTTGCGACGTTGCCGTCCCCAAGAATGCGGTGCCGCGTTGCCAAGCCGCCGTGCACTCTGGGCGGCGACGCCATTTTGTTTAATTGCCACTCGGCTGTATATTATGTATACTTTAGACTATATCTATAGATGGATTTACAGCGTTCCTATTTTGAATTTTTAAATATTTTTCGTGTTCTATACAGATTATTAATTGATTATGATTTTTGTTTTTTTTTTGTTTAATTTCAATAGATGAATGGTTATTTGGGCTGTATTTTTTTAGTTTTGCTTGCAAACATTAATGTCCACGTGGTAATTTAGTTGGTTAAGAGAAAATAGCATTCGATGCACACATGCTTATATATTAATTGAAAGTATGTTTAATACGTTTAATGTTGTTCAGTTATCGCTATTTATGTAAGCGTACGTGACGTTTTTATGTTGATATATAGTTTTACGTGTTTGTATGTAATGATTAGAGGTCATATGAAAGTTGTGGCAGACTTGCAGATAGCTCGGACGATGTACCATTTTGTTATTATAATAATGAATGCGGTTCGTGTTCGGTATTTGTATTCGTTTAGGTTTTTCGACTTATATAAATATACGGATAAATATTGTTTTTGTATCAGTTTGACGATTATAGTTTAGTACCTTATAAGAGTGTTAGGTTATTAATTGCGTTTTATTAACAAATGGCATGTGATTATTGAAAATAATTTATGATTACGTATTTAATGAGAAAAACTATATAATTGAATTATTCATGACGTTACACAATAATGAATGATGTAACAAGCGTCTAAAAACCAACAAATATTAAATCATCTTATCTGTTTACCTACCAAAAAAGGTAAAAGGTCCTAAAAACGCGATCCTCCAGACAGGATGTGATTAAAAAATAGAAAATTGCACGTCGTCGGTGTTAGATGGCGCAAGGAAGCGACAGATGGCGTAACCAGACGCGTTCGGCACAAGATGGCATCCAAGTGGATTTGCATTTTATGAGCCTTCGCCTTTAGTCTTCACCATCGTATTATGAGATTTGACATCGTTTTAAAATGAACTTTTGCTACCTGTTTACTGTTATTGTTACTATATTATTGTATATATAGTTTTTATATATTCCGCTACTATCTTGAATTCGGGCCAAAGAGATGAAAGGAGTGTCTTGACACTAGATTGTTTTATCTAACCTGACATGTGTAGTCTGTTCAGCATATAAAAACTGTTTTTTTTTTGTGTTTTTTATAAATTTGGTTAGACGCTAGCAGACGTATAAATCACTCTGCATTTCATTTTCCACCCTTTGAATACGATATTGACCACTATATGAAATCGAGCTCGTTCCAAATTTATATTTACATAAAATACTTTCGTTACTGAGTGACTGACGGTGAGTTAAAATGTGGGATGTAGGAAGGTTCGAGAATGTATTTTCTTGCAATCCTACAAAAACGGGGAAAAAAGTGTTTTTTTTTTTTATTTTATGTCTTAGGTTCTAAGATAGAAAAATACAACATAAAACGAAAATAATATTTCGGACGACGTTCTGTCTATGCATAATTGAAACAGACATTCATATTTTCATATCCATTGTTGTTTATATGTTTCAGGATTTATCTTTTTAAATATGTCTTTTATTATATTCATGTAACGTATCGTTAGTATTCAATATTATAAAGCAAGGTTTAAATGTTCTTGTTTTCCTGTTACTTGCTTTGTTTCTGAGACGACCGATGTGTTATGAACATTATTTAGTAAAATTTAGTAAAATAAATTTTAGTAATTTTGACCCCCTATTAATAATTGTATCGCCATGAAACTTAGTATAACTATACGTAGCTAAGGTGACAATACAGTAATATGGTATCATCGAGCTAGTGTGGTGATGGATCCAGGACTTGAATAGTGGGACCCTTCAGAGGCTTCTAGTCTACTACTCGGGCTTAGGCCCATGTACTTTATAGATCTAAGATATAGAATAAATCTATATTACTTGGTTTTCTACTACAATTTCTTTATTTTCTTTACGTTTCATGAAGTATCTGTAAAGAACTCTTAAGCTATATCACAACTAAATCATCCCTATAAAGGATGTGGAGAGGGCCAAAAAATTAGCGTTCCACATTTGCCGCCCATATGAATAATACATTAAGACATTGGGTGCTAATGGTGAAATCAACTCCGCATTTAGTCTTGTTACCAAAGCGAAGAAATTATGTCTTACATATAATACTTTACCTTTATTATTATACAGGCTTATATAACAAAATACTAGTATATAACACTTAAAATATTTTTTTGTAACAATGGTAAGTACTTTTCTAAGAATGATAATTAAAATGTACGTATAAAAGTTAATTTGAGTCTTATTTCCAAGTGTTTCCCGTAGTGTAAGTGAGAGCCAATAAATAAATTCAACCCCTAAAGCGAGGAGAAATGGGGTGTCAGATGTAATAAAAATAAGCCCGATTTACTTGCAGGGGGTCGACTGTAAGCGTTTACATTTTATATAGTTTTTACCTTGTTTGTTTACCTTTAAGTGATGTTGAAGGTTGTTTTATTTTGTAGACCAAATAATATTTTACTTAATTAATTAATGATTTATTGATTAAATTGTTTATTTAAACCATTTATTATCGAGGTCGTAATGTCATAGTCCGGCATCATCTTACTGCCAATCACGAAAGTTGTGGGTTCAATCCACACGTAGGGTAAATCAATTCTTTTAATTTTCTCGGTCTGTTAATAAGACAGTGCGGCGTTGAATTTCTCGACCCAACGCATTTCATTTTTCTCTCATTGAAAATTGGGCGGTAGGGTGGGTAATATCTTATTTTTATGCTAGGTTCCTGCGTGCCCTATAATAGAAAGGTGCGGGATAAATATGTGTACTACAAAAAAACTTTTTATTTACTCTCTTGGAAAATCTAGTCTACTTTATCGTTCCTTTATATAGTGTTATTCGTTGAAGGTACACTACTTACGTAGTTCTACGTATGTTATACGTTCTCATGCGGCGTCGCCAAAATCTTGATCTGTCGCTGCAACTTTTTAGTCAGCTTCCTTTGTAGGGAGCTTTTACAAAGCTCCGTAGGTCGAAGGTATTCTAAGAATGATAATTGCTTGACAATAATGTTTATAAATATTTTTTTATTGTAAATATATTATGGTTTAAAATGGAATCTGTCTGTATAAATAAAAAATACATTTCCTTTTTCAAATGAAGTGCAAAGTTTTATTTGAAGCATGATAGGTAAAACAAACTCAAAAGGGGGAGAAGCATTAAAGGCATAATTTATATTTTACATTATTTTCACACTTACTTATTTCTCTTACATACTTTTTTCATGCTTAGAACGAGTATGTTACGCCACCTGAGATTAATTTTTTATCTATATAGCTAAATATCACCCCACCAGCCTCATTACACGCAAGGTTTGCGTATAAATTTCAAAACGTTGTATATTTAACTCTTTTAATACAACAAGATAGTTAAATATAAGGGTAAAAGTTTAAAAAAATCCATAAAATATCTTACTTAATGTTTCTTAGTAAGGACGTTGTGGTTTCAATTTCTACTTGGGGGTAAGATTATCTTCAAGCATGGCGTTGAGACGAATTGAGTGGAACTCAATGTCAATAAAAATGTGTCGCAAATTGGTGTTCGTTTTAATTTAAGACAAAAAACCGGCTTAGACGGGTTCCCATAATCCGAACCAAACTAAACTCTCTTCAAACTACCCTTGATGTGTACCCTTCTGTTTATAAGTTCTGAAGCAATTAACTTTTAAAAAATACAGTCGAATTGAGAACCTCCTCTATGAGAGAGAGAAAGAGGGAGTTTTATTTAAAATTAACCTTTTAGCAGATTGAATAAATTAATAAAATACGTAAGAAATAGTTAGTCTTAAGGTAAGCCTTAATTTTATGAGACTAAGGTCTTAAGGCACACTTTTCCTTACACACTGCCCAATTTTGAAGACATTGTGCGTTGAGCAGCGGAACCAGGGCGAGAAAATGAAAAAAAAAACATACCTCGAATGGAAATCGAACCCCAAACCGTCGCCTTAGTCTGCGCGACGACGACCTCAATATTAAACATATTTAAGTTTTGTTTTTGGTGCGATCTAAAACCAACGCATACAGAATCGGGGGCGTAAACTGTTTATACTTATATATCAATCCGTCATACGATTTAGTCACAGCGTACACTGTAACAGATTCGCTTTATAATACTGGTCTAGAATATTACAATATTGTAGCTTAGTTTAGACGAGTTTACTCGCGAAAATAGTGAATTTGAATTTTAAAAAGGGATTGTTTATAGGTATTTTGATTGGCTTTTATGGTCTGATATATCACGCTATTTTAGATCAGTAAATAAGAAATAGTGAACCTTTACTAAACTTTATCTGCCAACTGCCTATGAGAAATATGCAAGGATATATATTATATTTTATAATTAATATAGAGATTAAACATTAATGAACATTTCAAGCTCATCTAACATAAGAAAAAAATATATTTTATAAATTCCTGTTAAAATTGGGAATAAGCCACAAATTTTTAATGTTTTAAAACATTAATTAGGTACATGCTTCAATCTTGAAGCCAGTTATGGCGCAAGGGCACAAGCATGTGAACTCGACAGGTTGTGGGTTTGATTTCCATTGGAGGAAATGAATTATTTAATAATTTCATTGGCGGCCAGGCGGCCTTCCGGAATTCAGCTGAAAGAGGAAAGCGGTATGTCTTCAACAACACTAGGCCTAGGCTACTTATCCTGCTATTCAAAGAACAATAAAAAGTTTAAATCTTAAATAGAGTTATTTATTTCAGATATTGGTTTATTTTCCGCTACATCGATATTTTTTCATTATTTATTTAACGTTATTTATATAAAGCTTAGTCTACAAAATGTATTAGATCATACATCGCGTGAGGCAAACTGTCGATTACATATTGATTGTATTGCTTCTACTTAAATTATTGACGCAACTAAAAGATTAAATCTGCAGCTCGACGCTGTCATACCTCGTATATAGTAATAATCTATATATATAAAATCGAAAGGTCACTCACTCATCACGAAATCTCAGAAACTACATGTGCTAGGAATCTGAAATTTTACATAGGAGTTATTTATAGGACGTAGGTGCTCGCTAAGACGGGAATTTGCAATATTCGACTTCTAAGGGGTTGTTTTTGGGGTCGAAAGTTTCTATGAAACTTCGTTACTACAAATGCTAGGAGTCTCAAATTTTGCATAGACATCACTAGGACGTAGCCATGGAGACAGAAATTAATAATAATATAGTTCACGCGGGTGAAACCGCGAGCGGCCCGCTAGTAATATTATAAATGTAAATGTAATGTTTCTTTGATACTGTTTTATCATTTCATATTCTTGAAACATTTATATCAAAATAATTTTTTCATTATTTTTTTTTCCCTAGCCTGCACCATCCCATTGTTGGGCAAAGGCCTCTCTCCACTTCTTCCATTCTGATCTATTTCGCGCTATTCAGCACCAGTCAGGCCTATAATGGTCCAGCTTGTCTCGCCATCTCCGTTTTGGTCTGTCAATTCTCCTTTTAGAGCTTGGAATCCATCTGGTAGAAGATTTCGCCAAAGACTCTTCAGGCATGCCGCAGACGTGTCCGGCCCAGTCCCATTTCATTTTTGATATTTATGGAATTTAGTTCTAGTTACCTATGAGTTGAACTGTAATTAAGTAACTACGTAATAAAACTAAGATCATTGATTATATTACTTAATTTTCAGTAATTCGAGCCTAAAAAAGTAAAATAATTTCAGTGCGTCATTTCAATCCAAAACCACCACGAGCAATTCTAAATTCTTTTTTTTTATTACAAAGTAAACTATGGTATAATAATATGGTCGACGTGGTGCTGGGGCATATAGCGCTATAGGCGACTATAGGCGACGGTTGTGGATTCGATTTTCACTCGGGTGAATAAGTTATTATTTATTAATATCAATATCATTTTCATCTCTTTGCTCTGCCACCGAGATAAAAGCCTAGCGTTGAGTTTCCACACTCAACAGGCAATGCTTCTAAAAATTTGGCGAAAAATGGAGAGCAAAGTATCTTAACACAAATTTCCTTCTGAGAGATACAGCGTGTAGCTGTAGACAATAAAGACACGTAGGTACAATAAAACTAACATACACGATATACTAGCTCGTATCGGTGAAAGATTCTAGTGTAACAGTTTTAGCTAATTCAGGTCGAGGTATTGGTGTCGCCGCGCTACGGTTTTCTAATATGTTGCGTCTCTTTTTCCTCCATGATTTTTCCGGAATCATTAAAATGACTTAGTATTTTTTGGATTTGAGGAAGTTGGTTTGGAGTAATTGTTGGTGTGTCATACTTTATTTTGTAGTTGTAGCGTAAAATAACAATAACAACTCTGTTTATGAAATGAATTATCATGTAGTTTACGCGGACGAAGCCGCGAGGGGGCTGCTAGTATAAAAATAATTTGATTCAATAGTTTTATCAAAGAATATATGTATGTATATTTACTAAAATATATAAATTTAATACTAAAAATAAAAGTTTAGGAATGCCTTCTACTTTGTTATTCTGTTTGTCTTCACTTAAACTGCAACTTAAATATAGCTCGAACTGTAAATAGAAAGAGAGCGCATGATCGAGCTCATCTTAAGCTGTTTTCTTCTCTTTCACTTGAGGAAAAGATCGAACTAAATCTATAAACTGCTAGATTGGTATTAGTAACAATACTAAGAATATTTTTTATGAATTTTGTCGAATATTTTAATGTTAGGTACAGGTTTAAATGAAATTGTTTCATTTGGTTCAACCACATCTATCACCACCCGTGCGCGTGCACCAAACGCTACGGTCTCTCCATACCTCTTCCGCCTTTGTTTCTCTATAAGTTGTGACATTTTCATCTCCCTTCCATACACATACCTTCCTATTGTTGATTACGGGACCTTTCTCAAGTATCATCGATATTTTTAGCATATCACAATATTGAAATTTCTCTATCTGATATTTTTTTTGACATATATTTGTGCCCCATATACATACATGGGTATTACATGACTGCTTTAATGGTAAGTACTACATGAAAAAAATGTACTGGAGTATTGTTCCTCTTAATAAGATCTACAAAAAAGTACATTTTTCTGTCTAAAAATAATAATTTCAATATATTTTTACTTTATATATTTTTAACACTATATTATAAATTTAACACTATATATTTTTAACACTATATTATAAAATACTTTATTAATTTTCTACGTTAAACGAAGATAAAATTTGCTTTTTACACTATTTCGAATTTGCGAATAGTTTTAGAGAAAAACGCATTTAATTGTTGATACATCCCGCCGTTGACACATCAGCTGTATGTTACTCAAGTTTCACTTATCCCTTACTCTCAGCATATAAATAAGTATATTAGTTACGTTGGCCATTTAATGTAGATCAAAACTGTCTTTTACTGTTTTTCATTTTAATAAGTACTTTAGAAGTTGTTACAATATCAAAAAATCCTTGCTGCGAAACGGCTCGCCACTCGCCATGCGTCCGCCGCGCCCGCCTGCCTTACACGCATCGGTGGTTCAGTGGTAGAATGCTCGCCTGCCATGCGGGCGGCACGGGTTTGATTCCCGGCCGATGCATTCTATTTAATTTTCCTCACAGTGCTACGTGGTGCGTTTAGATGCGTTTGCACGTATTGGATAATTGGAGTTGAATGTATTATTTCAGCGCGATATATTTGGTTTCATATTTTTTGTAGTAGTTATTAGTAGGTAGGTTTTTGTCTATAATTTCTTCCGTTTAAAAATAGTCATTTAACTATCTAAAAATAGTCATCCATACCTATATTATAAATTCGAAAGTAACTCTGTCTGTCTGTCTGTCTTTTACACAATCAGGGCCAAACATCTAATTTAATTGTGATAAAATACTCATATAGAGATACTTGAGGGTCTCGGGATGAACATAGGATACTTTTTTTTTTCATATTTGTAATATTATCGATATATACCAATATATTAAAATACTTATTAATTTGACATGCAATTTATTCTGCCATGTTAATAACAACTGTCGTTGCTAAGCAACGATTTGCAGAGTTTGTTGTTAGAAAACGTCACCCAAAGTGAGCTTGCTTAACGCATCTCTCTATTGGAAACTGAAAATAATTTCATAAATATATTTAATAAATATTCGTATAGTTCAAGCGGGCGTAGCCACGTCCGGGCACACTAGTTTAAATATATTTTAATAAGTACTTGAAAAGATTAGTAGCACAGATTTAAAATTACGGTACCTACTAAAAAATCCTTGCTGTGTAAAACAATTGAAAAATCCTTATTGAAACTACGAAAATGCGGGTTGCATTAGGGTTTAATTAATTTTCACATTATCTTAAGTGCTTTGCAGACATACATTATATGAATAATCGAGTAGTAAAAGCGGGCGAAGCCGCAAGAGGGTCGATACTAATCTATATATATAAAAGGACTTGTCCTCACTGACTGAGGTAAGACGCACGCACAGCCGTAACCGCTGATGGTAGAAACGTGGAATTTGGACAGATGTTTACTTTCGTAATCTGGACATCCACTAAGAAGGGATTCTGAAAAATTTTAATCCTAAAGGGGTGAAATAGGGGTTGAAAGTTTGTATGGAAAAAAATTTAAATCGACATCGATTTTCATAAAATTTTAAATTTTGATTTTTAAAAGTATTTAATTGAACACGTGTTTCATCGTTTTCTAGAATTCTTCCCCTAAGGGCGCATATAAGGGGTTCAAAGTTTGTATAAAATTTATTTAAATTGGCACCAATTTTTATAAAATTTGAAATTCAGACTCTTAAAAGTATTTAATTGAACATGTGTTTGATGGTTTTCTAGACTTCACCCCCTAAGGGTGCAAATAAGGGGTTGAAAGTTTGTATGGAAAAATCTTTTCTCTATACAAACTGGATCTAATCTGGATTATTATAAAATTAGAAATTTACACTCTTAAAAACATTTCATTGAACACATGTTTTATGGTTTATTAGAATTCACCGCCAAAATACGCAAGCGAAGCTGCGCGGGTCCGCTAGTATATCATAATCGTAGAAGCATATTATGGAAGCGCAGCGCTAAATTCCGCCACGACGGCTGTGCAGTGCGTGGGAAGTGAGTGACACTGACTTAGGCGATATATAGCACGTTGTCTAAAATATAAATAATTTCAAATGTAGATATGGACAGTAGCCCGTAATTTTCTTTAAAACATTACAATTTCACTCAAAAACGTAAAGTTGAAATGAAGAGATGAGTTACGAGATTCGTTTCACAAAGTTACTTAATGTAAACAAATAGAATAAGAGCCTACAGAAGTATCTGATAAAGTAATGTTTTTTCTTATTGTGACGTCTTTTTAAAAGCGTTTTAAATAATTCGGAGCGGTAAATAAGTTAGGAATATTGGATCACTCGACTGAGAATTTTTATTTAAACAAATACCTTTTTTTGCCGTTCTTTAGTATTGTATCTAAGTTTTAAGATATCGAAAATTATGCCAATCCATGATAAGCCAGTTAAAAATATTAATAGAAATTTATTAAAAAGGTGAAAAGATTAATTTTACTCAAAAAAAAACCATACACTACATAGGCAAAGACTCTAAAACAGACGTATTTTAAATAGTAATTATTAGTGTTTTTCTATACGAAAAAGATAAAAGAAAACAAGACTTTTTTGTTAAAAGCAAACTCTAAAAAAAAAAGTTACAGCTTTATCAATTTCTAAACGTGTAATAAATATTGCGTAAAAACATCGTTACGTGATTTATTATTGGCGGTGGAACTTTTTTGTATACTCAGTAATATTTTAGAGGCAAGGATCATCAATCACGATAAAAAAAGCTCAAAAAGACCTAGCACAAAAATACATCATTAGATAATCTAGGTCTTTCAGAGCTTTCTTATACAAGAGCTAACATGTTTTAATACTAAGCGTTTATGTTTTATTTTATAGATTTTTTGATTTCATATGTAAACATTAAATAAAATGATTTAATCAACTTCACGCTGTATCCCACACAGTAGTGGCAGAAGACAGAAGGAAGCAAGTGTTAAGACCCTCTGTTCCCCACGTACCGTCCACTTTTCGAAATACTATGTGTTGTTTGGCGTAACTAAACTCTGCGCTTTGTTGTTTTGTGCGGTTTATTACCAGAGCGAGGAAATGAAAATTCTATTCTATTCTATTCTAGCATTTACAATCAGAATTAGACGCTGTACGTGTGTTTTCTCTTTCTTATAAATAAAAATAAACGAGAACATAATACACTAAATAATAAATTACTTGGAAATGAAATTTATTTCGTTTACTACCAAAGAAATCTCGAGAAAGCTATTTAAAAGGTTTTACTTACCTTCGTTCCGGCTATTTATACTCGACCTTTGACCGCTGCTAACTAATTATTTTAATGAAAACATCACAGCGACTGTGTTATTAATATAAAGCTCCTCTAACTTCCATATTTGATTAATTATTATGAAATAATTTTCATATTATAGCAAAATGTTAACTTTTAAATAATCCCCAACCCAAAATATCAATATCTCATCTTAGCAGAGTCCTTGTATCTCTTAAACTTCTAATCCGATCCGGTTCGCGGCTGTAAACGCGACAAGTTGTGGGTTCGGTTCCCATTCGAAAAAATAAAATACTTAATATTTTGTTCGTTCTGGAATTGAGGCAAAGAGCGACGTTTAGTCCCGCCACTCAACACGCATTGCATCAAGAATTCGGGCGAAAGTGGGAAACAGAAGTGTCTTAACATTTAGGTTCCCAGCGTATTCCGTGCATGCGACATTTCATAAATTAGTTAGTAGCGCATTTGATTGGCCATATCATGAAATGGTAAGATATCAATTATCATTGATCTGGTCAACCTCCATCATGATCTAACGATGAAAATTACGAAAATGAAGGGCATGCCATGAAATGCCCGTATTGATAGTTGTAGATTTCAGGAAATCGTCAAATCTCTGATATGACCAAGATATACATGTGTATAATATGTAACGAAAACGTTATAGAGTTTTACGTTTATTATTTAAATTTCGAATATTGCTAGGTTAGTGGCGGTACCTACTCAACGTCACGCTTCGTTTTGTGATGAGTACATAAATATAGCTTATTCCCACAAGTGGGAATCGAATTAATGACCGTGGGTGTTGTAGAGTCAGACGCTGTAACGCTCCACCACGACGACCTAGCTACCAAACACGCTCCAGTTACGGTAGTATCTATAGCTTTGAAATATTTTTCGTTCAACAAAAAAATATGTTTTATATTCGGGCTATGCTATACCTATAAGTGGTCCAAATACAATTTTAATGTAATTTTATAGAGAGGTAGATTTTGTGTGTGATTAAACAAACCTTACGTCTAACAATCAATTTGTATTTTAGTTCTCATTTTGAATTAACAAAATAAATATGTGAATTTGTTTGTAATATGTTAAAGAAGATATATAAGAAAAAGATAATATAAGAAAAATTAAGCTTTATTTATTTTATTATAATAAAATAATTACAGGGTAGATTAGAGTAGAGAAGAGAAGTACCTAAATATTTTAACACATGTCATTTAAGTATTATACAATTTTTAAAAACTCAATATTTTAAACATTTTGCTACGTCCTCACCACGGACTACTGCGCCGCTATGTGCGTTGCTGAAAATAAAAATAGATGAAAAGATTCAATTGAAGCATAAACAAAGGGAAAACTTAAGAAATAACAAACCATCGAGTTTTTTAAAGTTGTCGCAACGGAATAAATTGAAACGAATTGTATTATAACTTGTTTCAGTGCAGATTCATTACGTAATTATAGAGCCTTAGGTACAGGCTCTATTCACGTGGTCAAATAGAGATAACCAAGGATTGTGTCAAACATGACGCAGTATAATTGCTCATGGTTTTATATAGTCTAACCTTCCTCAATAAAAAGAGTTTGTCTTTTTCAAACATGAAAGTATATTTCGATTCGAAGCAATAGTTCCTGAGATTAGCGCGTTCACCAAACATACTCTTCAGCTTTGTTCTATTAATACATATATACCTATACAGTATACATCTAGAAAATCCATAGCAAATTCCAAGCAAATAAACCGTTTGTTCGATAAGCAAAGTGACCTCGATTTATTGTACGCTATATTAGAACTGGTTGTATTTTCACCGCTTCTTAGTATTTGCAAAGCTATTGAAAGCATGTTGATGAGGAGGTCATCATTCAATTGACCTCTTTCCTATACGGATTGGGTAGGTTAAGCATCACTCACTCCGATCAGGGGATGATGGGTGTGCAGATTTGCTCATAAAATACATTTTATTGTAGATTTTGATTCTCGGATTTTACAGTGGATTTTGGTTTAAGTTTCTTGGATTTTGATTCTTGGATTTTGCAGTGGTATATCGAAGTATAATATTTAAATTATGAAGAATATCGAAATATATATATAGAAATTTATAGTACATAAATTTCTATTTAGCCCTGGGATCAACGACACACAATTGGAACGTAACTAACCAACTTTGTAGAAAACTCTTATACCTGGTCTTTCAATTATATTATAGCCTAGTTTTGGTCGTCCGCACTTTTATTTGTGGGCTTTGAGACGTAAAATGGAAAATTTGACTTCAGTAGAAATTTCGAGAAATCTTTTCTTAGTGCTCCCCTACAATCCCTAATCTACTCGTACTATACCTACAAACAAGCCAAATTTGAACTTTGTGAGTCCAATAGTTTCTTATATATATATATATCTATTAGTCACTCAACTACTTAAGAATTATATATTAAACTAGCGACCCGCTCGCGGTTACACCCGCGTGAACTATGTTATTATTAATTTCTGTCTCCATGACGACGTCCTAGTGACGTCTATACAAAATTTGAGACTCCTAGCATTTGTAGTAACGAAGTTTCATACAAACTTTCGACCCCAAAAACAACCCCTTAGAAGTCGAATATTGCAAATTCCCGTCTTAGCGAGCACCTACGTCATATAAGTGACTCCTATGCAAAATTTAAGATTCCTAGCACTTGTAGTTTCTGAGATTTCGTGATGAGTGAGTGACCTTTCGATTTTATATATATAGATATAGAGAATTAATTAATAATAATAAGAATTATATATAGAATATATTTATATTAAATTTTGGTCTCATACAGTTTTAAAATGATTCACAATACATGAGGCCATTTATAGCTATTATAAATGCGACGGTTGTGGGTTTATTCCTACTCGGGGAAAATATGTACTTATTTCATATTTTCATTTTCTCCCTCTGGTGACTAGGCGAAACGCGGCGCGGAGTAAAAACGTGTTAATGGAGAAAGGAGTGTCTTAACACTGGGTCCTCAGGTTCCCCTCTCTACTCTGCTATGTGCGGGATACAGCGTGAATCTAAACTAACAATATATTCTTCACATAAATACAACCTAGACCGTCGTTGAACAGCTGTACACCGTATTAATGTAAACTGTTATAGGTTCGATTTCCACGGAGGGGAATGAGTTAGGGCAATTTATTAGGTCTGGTTATGGTTCAATTCCGCCACTCGGAAAGTGGGGAACGGCGTGTTTAATAATGGTTTCCCTCCACGTATCCTGCTATATGCGAGGTAAGTAAAACGTAAACCCAAAAAATAACATAAATACAAATTAATTACATATTAATATACATATAAACAGTAGACAAAGAGCTAAACAACACAATAGAGATCGTCGAACACGCTCCGAAGGCTCGCCTTGATATTCTGCCAAGGAATTTATTTTTGTAGCGAAAGTGCGCCCGCGCATGATTAACGAACACACCCGACGACAGCCGACGCGGACCGCGCGAGGCCACACTTTATAACCTGTAATTCATACTTTAAATGTTTAATCTAATTTATATTCCACTGTACTAAAATGGGCGGAAAGTGATGGATAAATGATAATGATAATATGTAATGATATATACGTAGGTATATAATGATATAAAACACCAATGAGTAGAATATTAATAAATATAATTGTGCAAGAATATTTAATTTATTTTGTTTTTATTTTAGTTTTATCCATCTCTAGTTACACGCAGGGCAGACAGAGGGCACCTGAGTATTGAGATGTGCGTTACTGCGTTCTCCATTAATTGCCCATCGCATCGAATAACTGCCACGTGTGTTTTAGAATCGAGAGAAAATGGCGGCTTCGTTTCGTAACTAAAATATGGCATTCCCAACATTTCTCATGTTTTATTAACATTTTCATGATTTAAATTATTTTCGTGCTTATTTTTTATTATGGTAATGTTGTAAATGTTCTTTTTATAATGTTTTTTGTTATTTTTAGAGGCTATCTTAGCTGAGTGGGCGTTTTATTATTAATGCAGTAGGTGATGTTATTCGATTTTATTTTTTTCTTCAGGTTTTATGCTATATGCCACACATAGCAATTAGTAAACAAAGGGACACTTCCGTTACCATTAAGACACTTCCGTTACCTACCTTCTGTCAAATTCTAAACGCATTGTGTGATTGACTCGTTACCAGAGCATGGAAATAAAAATATAATATAAAATAAATATATAATCTTAAAATAAATTAAAAAATAATAATATTCTGTATGTAATGAGGCCTGTCATTGCGCAGAGGCACGAGCATGTGTAACTATTAACGCGACAGGTTTGGCTTCGATTCCCATTCGGGAAAATGAAGTATTTAATATTTTCATTAGGCTTAGCTACATATAGGTAGTATGTAGATTACAAAACCAATACGCCGCGAGATGAGTACATTAAGTGAAAGCGAACACCCGTCTTTGTTTCAAGTTGGAATATATTCAACATCACGTAGTTTCTATTTACAAGCAAAAGCTAACCCCTCGATAGAGGCGCGTTTTTTTTCTCCTTATTATTATTACGGCGGCGCGTCTCGTTCGTTCACCGTTAACATTGATGAGCGATTTTGTATTTTATTTCATGATATAAATAAAGATTATAATTGAACAGAATATATGGTTTTGTCTTTCTATAGCATGGTTGATACCTCTCTGTTATGATCGAATGTGGATTGCAAGGTGACTTATAATATGTGTATGTCTGTCTCGATAAATGATTGAGTATTTTTCATTTGATGGTTTTTTTTATCGTTTCAGTTTGTTAATAAAAATCTATTTTAATATTGTAATACAGTAAAGGAGTTAGTTATAGATACGGTTTTCGTTTAGGGAAATGATTATAACTTACAATTATGCTATTTTGACGAGACTGATTAATCATTATGGCCATAGCTCACCCTGTGACTGCGGACTACTGCAAAGTGTTCTATACGTCAAGTTTCCTAATATGTATTTTCGAATTGGTGCTACTATATATGTCATTAGTCTAATTAAAATAGGTTCATTTAATAAGTACAAAGATTATGAAAATAAATAAGATATCTGATCTTTTTAAATTAAACTGTTTAACCGGATTAATCATCTCATCATCATCTGTCGTCGTTTTAACGTTTAAAAGTACGAGATTCCTTGTAAAACGTGTACAAATCGCTAAACCTTGTCCACGACGCGGCGTTAAGTTTCGTCACTCTATATGTTTCTTGGTTTATGAAGAACAAAAGGGGAACTTAAATGTTCATACATTGCATGCGAAATACGGCTTCTAAACATTAAACATGCATTAAACTCTCT
The DNA here is from genome assembly GCA_016802625.1 of Heliconius numata. Classification (NCBI taxonomy): domain Eukaryota; kingdom Metazoa; phylum Arthropoda; class Insecta; order Lepidoptera; family Nymphalidae; genus Heliconius; species Heliconius numata. The sequence goes on along the minus strand of JAEBDU010010243.1, from coordinate 10,370 downwards.
CTTTGACAGTAAATTGTCTCTGCTTACCATGCTAAACGCAGGATACCGCGTAAAACCAGGAAAAAAAAAAAAAAAAAACATGTAGTAATTGGCACTCCCTATTCATATCATCATCATCATCAGCTTGTCCTTGTCCAGTGCTGGACCTAGGCCTCTCCAATGGCACGCCACTGAGCTCGATATGTATTACGCCTATTCATATGGTATTACAAAATTATATACCTATGAACAGCGCACATTGCCTTTCCAACTGATATTGTTATTTTCACAATATTATACTGTGAATGTGTGTTTTAAACTGTTAAACAAAAATTTTGCAGTGTGAAATTTGAGTAATAAAAACAAACCCGAGATTTAAATTATTCTTGTTACGTATTAATATTTTTGTAAAGACGGTCTGGGCGGAGCGGCTCTGCTCAGTTGATTCTCTTCTTATTCCTATAGCTAAGAATTTAATTAAAATAGAAGTTTTAATATACATTTTTGTCTTTATTTATATTGAATCGAACCCACCAAATGTCGCGTTTATAGTCACACACTTTTGCTCCTGTGGTATACGGCGCTGAAACATGAAACTGAAACAAATATTATTTTTTTAATTAGTAGCCACTCTGTTTTTTTTGTTCAATTGCAAACGTTAAAAACGTACGTTTCAGTCACAAAATTGAAATTTGAACTTTCGCTCGAGAAAATTTATTTCGTCAGTTCCATACATAGAATATTGGAAAAGTTATTTCGGAGCGCAAAATTTTGAAGCTCGCGCCCGAACTTCGTTTATTTAATCCAAACATCATTTATTTGCACAGTGTTTGAATTGTGTGTTTTAGCGTTATATAAAATTTAATAACCAGCTTCAAAAGTTTTTAGTTAAATATGCAATATTTAAAATATTTGTTTATATTGTAGTTTGTGTTTTAGACGATAAAAGTTCATTGCATTTTTTAGTTAACTTTGAGCCACTGGCGTCCGATGGTAAGCGCGATAGTTGTGGGGTCGATTCTCATTCATAGGGAAATGCACAATTTAATATATTTGTTTCCTCTATATATATATAAGAAAGTATAATTCGGACAAATTAGTCTCTTAAGTTCTTCGTTTCACATGAACTACACATACAAAATTTCTAATAGTTATAAGTTTTTACGGCATACATACGTGGAGCTGAGTGCGCGAATACCGTTTCCACTGCGATGCGCTCTCACGCGCGGCCCGGGAATGTTAATAAGTTGCTGTTTCTTATATACATATGTATATGTATACTAAAGATTACATATATATATAAAACTCTTGCGTTACTGTGTTACTGAAAGACAACATAAATATGTCCGTACTTATAAACAGCTCTCAACTTTAAGATCGATTTATAAATGAAAACGACGTGTCAAGATCGCTCTCAAGATCAAAATGAAAGTTGAGACTGGCTTATAAATATGGGCCTTAGACGAACCTCCTGGACTAAGAAAGTTGAAATTTGGCGTAGTTAGGTACGTATAGAGACTGAATAGTACAACTGATATTTTGTATAAAAGTTTATATTAATTAATATTTTATTTTATGTTATAGAATTCACAATAGAGGCCAGTCGTGGCGCAGGGGCACATGTATCTTACTGTAAACGTAACTGGTTGTGGGTCCGATCCCCACTCACAATGCCCCCAGATATCGGCAAAAAATGGAGAACGTAGTATCTTAACACTAGGTTCCCTCTGCCTGTCCTGCCGTGTACGGGATAGGTACAACGTGAAGCTGATAGAATCAACGGTTTTTTGTGCAAGAAGGGGGGGGCATCTGAAAATATTTTATTATAAGCATCTCTTGAAGCCGTCGCGTTGTAAAAACAAAGCATTTGACTATAAACGCAGCAGTTGCAGATTCAAATCCCGATTGCAGGTATGATTCTTGCAGCATATGACATTCTACCTATATGCAAGTTAAAATTACAATACAAAATCAATAAATTACAAAGTAAACTATAAATTACGGTTATTACTAAAAATATAAATCATAAAACGAACGTTGTTAAATATGAAATGGTCTCATTATCAGCTTGTTAGCGTCCGCCCGTTGCGGGCCCTACCTTCTTTATTAAGCATTTTGAAAGCTTCAAAGAATTTCTAAATCTTACCTTCTTGTTACATTTATTATCTCGTTGAGACTTTTAGTGTCTCAAAAATTTGTGGAAAACATACATACACTTACGAAATTGCTTGAAACACACGTGCTTGAAACACTCCGTTCCCAGAGCGAGTTAATAATAATATTGAATATTGCATTTGATCGACTGGGAATCGAACCTACAACCCGCTGCCCTTAGAATTCCTTGTTTATGCCTATGCACCACGACTGGCCTCGAATATCACATATATTCCCACTTATGAAATATGTAGTTTAACGTAATATATATTTTTGAAGTCGGTTAAAAAGAAATGAAGTATTATACGATTTGTAAATGACGCATTAGCTGTTCTTTTTGCATATTTAAGCCACTTCTTCGACAATAATAAATCATTTTAACGAGCGCTTTACGTATATATGTAAATGGTTGTACCATTAATAACTTAGTATTAATCTTATGTGCATAATTTCACTATTTAAAACTTTTTTGAATAAATTAAAAAGTTTTATTTAAGCTTTTAAAGCTTTCCGTAAGTATACTTTTTACATTTTGATTAATTATTAAACTTTATAGAATATAATATTGTTTTTATATATTACTTTCATCGGTCATTATGGTGCAATTGTTCCATGTCTGACTGTGCACGCGATAGTTGAAGGTTCGATGTCTGCTCAGAGTTTTTTTATAACACAAAAAAGTCACGAAGAAGGGGGTAAAATAGGAAATGTCATTTTAATTTTAATTGTCGATGGAAAATGGGACCCGATGTACGGTGGAGACATTGTAAACCATACCTTGACTTATCTATACTTCTATACTAATATAATAAAGCGGAAGAGTTTGTTTGTTTGTTTGTTTGAACGCTAAGATCTCTGGATCTACTGGTCCGATTTACTTTGTATATATAACATTACATTACAAATATGAACGAATATATTTTAAAATACTTTCTAATTTGACATGCAATTTATTCTGCCATGTTAATAACAACCGTCGCGTCGCTACGCAACCGTTACCGCGACATTTTGATATTCATCCTTATGAAAATAAATATAATAGTCACTTTTAGCATTTTATCTAGATATAAATTATAGTGTACTGTGTAACATTCTAATAAATAATTAAGGAGATGTCACTGATTCCAAATGACCTAGCCTTCGGGCCGCATAGTATGACCGACGCGAACGGGCACATGATGTTGACGGTTTTATAAATTTTCATACATTTTCGAACTTTATTTGCTATTTATAATTAACTAGTGGACCCGGGCGCGGCTACGCCTGCTTGAACTATAAGAATATTTATTAAATATTATACAATATATTTATTTTTATAAGGATGAATATCAAAATATAAGTTCATTTTGGGTGACGTTTTCTTAAAACAACAAAGAAACTTTGCAAACCGGTGCTTAGCAACGACGGTTGTTATTAACATGGCAGAATAAATTGCATGTCAAATTAGAAAGTATTTTAATTTATTAGTACATATGTGTAATGTAATATTATATAGCCTATAGCACTTCTGAAGAATGCAGCTTTCATACAAAACAAAAACAATGTAAATCCGACCAGTAGATCCAGAGATCTTAGCGTTCAAACAAACAAACAAACAAACAAACTCTTCCGCTTTATTATATTAGTATAGATTTAAAATACACTTTGATTTTCTTCTTATTTTATTTGATATTCCTGGCAAAAAATATCCTTTTAGGTAGTGTTTAGGTACTTTTTCTTCAGATTCAGAATATCCTCTAGTTACTTTTACATCTTATGTTGGTTCGTTTCAATTTCTCAGATATTTTTTCTAATAATATGCCTCTACTTATTATTCTTTTTAATTATTTAAGCTTACATTTTCTTACTAATTCTATTGAAAACTGAAAATAATATATTTAATAAATATTCTTATAGTTTAAGCAGGCGTAGCCGCGTCCGGGTCCACTAGTTAATATATATATCTATATATATAAAAGGACTTGTCGTCACTGACTGAGGTAAGACGCACGCACAGCCGAAACCGATGTTTACTTTCGTAATTTGGACATCCACTAAGAAGGGATTTTGAAAAATTTTAACCCTAAAGGGGTGAAATAAGGGTTGAAAGTTTGTATGAAAAATAATTTAAATCTGCACCGATTTTTATAAAACTTGAAATTCAGACTCTTAAAAATATTTAATTGAACACGTGTTTCACGGTTTTTTAAAATTTACCCCCTAAGGGTGCCAATAAGGGCTTGAAAGTTTGTATGGAAAAATCTTTAAATCGCCACCGATTTTTATAAAACTTGAAACTTAGACTCTTAAAAATATTTCACTGAACACATGTTTCGTGTTTCATTTTAATTCATCCCCTAAGGGTTCTAATAGGGGGTTGAAAATTTGTATGGAAAAATCTTTAAATCGCCACCGATTTTTATAAAATTTGAAATTTAGTCTCTTAAAAATATTTCATTAACCACTTCTTTCATGGTTTATTAGAATTTACCCCTAAGTAAGCAAGCGAAGCTGCGCGCGTCCGCTAGTCTATATATATAAAAGGACTTGTCCTCACTGACTGAGGTAAGACGCACGCACAGCCGTAACCACTAATAGTAGAAACGTGAAATTTGGACAGATGTTTACTTTCGTAATCTGGACATCCACTAAGAAGGGATTTTGAAAATTTTTAACCCTAAAGGGGTGAAATAAGGGTTGAATGTTTGTATGGAAAAAATTTTTAATCGGCACCGATTTTTATAAAATTGTAAATTCAGACTCTTATAAATATTTAATTGAGCACGTGTTTCACGGTTTTTTAGAATTTACCCCCTAAGGGTGCCAATAAGGGGTTGAAAGTTTGTATGGAAAAATCTTTAAATCGGCACCGATTTTTATAAAATTCGAAACTTAGACTCTTAAAAATATTTCATTGAACACATGTTTCGTGGTTTATTTAATTCATCCCCTAGGGGTGCAAATAAGGGGTTGAAAGTTTATATGGAAAAATCTTTGAATCGCCACCGATTTTCATAAAATTCGAAACTTACACTCTTAAAAATATTTCATTGAATACATGTTTCGTAGTTTATTTTAATTCATCCTCTAGGGGTGCAAATAAGGGGTTGAAAGTTCGTATGGAAAAATCTCTAAATCGCCACTGATTTTTATAACATTTGAAATTGAGACTCTCAAAAATATTTCATTGAACACGTGTTTCATGGTTTATTAGAATTTACCCCTAAATACCCATTATTACCCTATCACCCGCAGGCGAAGCTGCGCGCGTCCGCTAGTTAATATATAAATTAAGTAAAAGATTTCAACGTGACTTTTTTTTCTTTCAAAAAGTGTATACAAACTGTGTGTAGGGGCATATTAACAAATATATATTATATATGCTGTTTATTTAGTTCATTATTTAAAATTTATATTAATACTATAGACTAAACCTATTGTTATATTACATAATACAGGGTGAGTCATATTGAACTTTCCGGTTTTGGAAGGACGTTGCACGAAGAAGGGAAGGAGTAGAAGGGTGGGGATGGTGTCATTAGACGCGCCATGACATGCAGTTTTAGTGTGAGCAATGGCTTGGTCGGGACAACATCGTGCGTTCGTAGTTGAAGAGTTTATTAAAAATGGCGGCTCCGTGATCACAACACAGCGTGCGTTCCGTTTACATTTTGCTATTGGTCGACGTGATCCCATTCCCACTGGACCAACAATCAGAAATTGGGTATTAAATTTTAGAGCAACATCATCAGCATCAAAAACAAGACCACAAGGCCGAATTAGGACGTCAACGTCAGCGGAAAACGTGGATAGAGTGCGGGCTTCAATTCAACAATCCCCTCGGCGTTCTGTTCGGAAACATGCCGCTTCACTAGGATTATCTTTCAGTAGTGTCCGCAGAATACTGCATAGAGACCTTAAATTTCACCCATACAAGATTCAGGTAGTGCAAGAATTAACAGTTAGAGACTTAGACACACGAACAAATTTATGCCGCGACATTCAGCAGATCCCCCGCACTGCTGTTTTGATCTTCAGTGATGAGGCACATTTTCACCTCGCCGGAACTGTCAACAAACAGAATTTTCGATACTGGGCTGAGAATAACCACTTCACAGCCCTCGAGTGACAGTGTGGTGCGCTATTGCAGAGTTTGGTGTGTGGGGTCCCTATTTTTTTGAAGAAGATGGTCAAGTCGTCACAGTTACCTCTGCTCGGTATTGCGACATGCTTGAAACTTTTCTGAAACCGAAATTGGAGGAATTAACGCAGAATCATGACAACGATAACATCTGGTTCCAACAAGATGGTGCTACAGCCCATACATCCAGGCGTTCAATGGAAATCCTGCGACAAATGTTTCCCGGTCATCTCATTTCTTTGCGAGGTGACGTTGGGTGGCCGCCGAGATCACCTGATTTAACCCCCTGCGATTTCTTTCTCTGGGGTTACCTGAAGGAAAAGGTGTACACGCATCGTCCCCGAACCATCGATGAACTGAAGGCTGCAATCACGGAAGAAATCAATGCTATTCCGCTGAATATGACTCGACGAGTAATGGACAACTTCCGGGAAAGGCTTCAGCAGTGTGTGGTCAATGGAGGTAGACATTTACAGGATATCATTTTTAAAACCAACTAAATTAAAACTGCATGTTATGTGCTTTCAAACAATAAAATAATTTTTACTGCATGTCGCTTTGTTTTTAATACACACCTTATTGAAATCGGAAAGTTCAATATGACTCACCCTGTATAAAAATTGAAATCCTTTCCTATATCTCTAAGGACAAGTGTAAAAAATATAATCTTGTAATTATTATTTTTTATTTAAAATGTCTATCTATTCTTGTAATATCTACAATAACAACGATTTTATTAAAAATAAAAATCAGCTTTACGTTGTATCCCGCACACACCAAAGTGGGCAGAGGGAACCTAGTGTAAGACACTCCGTTCCCCACTTTCTGTCAAATTCTGTAGGAATTGCCTGTTGAGTGGCAGAACTCAACGCCGTGCTTTGCCTCGACACCAGAGCGAAGAAATGGAAATATAAACGTAAATAACTAACTTCCTCGAGTGGGGATCGAACCCACAACCGTCCCGTTACAGTCACACCCTTGTGCCGCTGCGCCACTACGGCCTCAAATACTAATTAGGTATAATTAGAATTTGAATAAGACATCGATCTGTTACTTAAGTAATAACGAAAATAAAGCAAAATTATTGTACCAGGGCCATAGTTCTCGTTATTAGGCTGAACACTAAACAAATAATAATATATATATAAAACATATATACCTTCATATATAAATTAGAAAAGAAGAATCGATCCGTCCATCGCGCACGCGCGTGGTGCGGATACTCTGCGTACATTATGTACTCTACATATTGAATACTATATTAGGGCTAATAAGTAAATTAAACATTAATTTATATGGAGTTTTAGATTTGTTATTTTTATTAAATTTAACACTATTAGATTGACAATTTAAAATTAACGTTTTGTGGAAATCACTTTTGACAATTAATTAATTGAAAATAATTCGTTGGTTATTGTTACATTGCAATTATTATCAATAAATAGTTGCTAATATTGTGATTTCGTGTAAATAAATGATTCGTTGTTAATATTAATATGACGTTGAGTTCTGCCACTCAGCAGTCAATGTCTTGAAAGACAGCAGTGGGACAGCGTCTGTATAAAGATTGATATAGGTTCAATATCCGTCGATGGAGGAGATGTTTTTTTTTAATATGATTTTCCTGTTCTGTTTAAGACATTGATTGGCCTCTGTCAATTATGAAATTGTGCGAAAAGTGGGGAACGGAGTTTCTTAACACTTTTATCTGCCTAAATTACTATGTGCGGGAAAGGCGTGAAGCTAAAAAATATATTAAAACATAAAAACTAATTTTATCAATTAATTTAACGTTATATACTAATATAGGTAAGTAATATGTATATTAAAAAAGCGTTTATTACTATGTGACTGGTCCTACGCGGCGTACAACGCTGTAAATTTGATATGAAGACTAATAGAGGATTAATGAATTATTAGAAAAAAACGTTATTTTACAACGGGTAGAAAACAAAACTACGGGTGGGCACTTCAAGGAGTCATAACTATTTGCTCCTTGAAATCGGTTAAATAGTATTAGTACATAAAAAACCCTCACGCTTTCTTGCCCTTGAATGAAATAATATAAAATTTGATAATTTAAAAGTAGATTTTCCAATAACTTAAAATTTGTTAAAAAACATTGTAAAAATAAGTTACAGGAATTTTGAGATACAAGCAAATCCGCATGCGATTGTATTACTCGAATCCAAGTAAATGTGTATATAAAAAGTAAAGTATTCGTAAATTTCTGTACATAAAAAAAATATCATTAACGGACTTCGTAGCGCGTAGCAACTTCGTAGCTTTACAGGTGCTACGAACATAATCATATACAAAATTTGGAAATTTGCATATATCATGAACGGCGTCAAATATATAAATAATAAATTATTATGTAATATTAATTATATATTGTTATTAATTTTTATTTTTTTTGAAAAATTTTTACCTTTGCGATTATATCTATAAAAAATAACAAAAAATATTATACATATATTTTTAAATAAACTTAAAAAGTGTTACATATACTTCCTAGAGTGCATGTTCGTAGCACATACTAAAACATAAACCCTTTTCTTATTTTACTGTTTTGTTTGTGTTGGAATTGACGCTAACAAATGCTTATATTAATACGATTGTTGTGCTAAAAAGTAGAGTATATATTTTGTTAAACATATTTTTGATAAACCGAAGTGATCGCAAAATTAAACGCGGTAAAAATTTAAATAAAATTGTATAATAATAAAAAAACTATAAAAAGACGCATTTACTGTGGACTAAAACGTAGAAAACGATAATTTGCTCAGAGCTATAATTTATATGAGCCCAAACTCGTCTATCTCCACCTCAAAGGTGGTCCTCTGGTGCTGCACGGGGTCGTAAGCGGCGGTGATCATCATCAGGTGACCCGAACGCTCGTTCGCCTTGTCCTTTTTCCATAAAAAAAAACTAGAACAGTTTACTTCAAACCTCTGAAGAGTTCTACTATGTAGGGTCCTGGCTCCATGATCAATGATAATATAATATTATTGTAATGTCACCTTAGCTGCGTTTAATAAGTTTCATGATGATACAATTATTACAAGTAGGCACAATTTTGTTCCTTGAGATTTAATTTTTAAGCCGATCTAATACTCGTTTTAATAAAAAAAATATTTACATATGAAAAGAAATACCATATATTTTTAATGTTAATGAAAGATCTAAAACTTATAAATACATTCATACGTACAGACATGTGTACAAACATACACATGTACCTACATATGTATTTGTATATATTAAAATTTAATTAATTCAGTTTCATGCTGTATCCCGCACACAGCCCCTGCTGTGCAGAGAAAACCTAATGTTAAGACACTTCGTTCCCCAATTTCAGCCGATGGCTTTGCCGGGGATCGAACCCGCAACCGTCGCGATACAGTCATGCCGTTGTGCCCTGCGCCACGTCGCGACGGCCTCATATGTATATATTAATTATTAAGTAATAACATGCATATATTATGCTTTATTATTCCAATAAGGCAATAATGTCATTGCATTTGCATATTAACTACTGTTTGTAACAGACAGTATGTATCTAATATTATTAGTGCATACGTTAAACAACCCTAAGGATTTGTAGTCTATTGGCAATATATATGTACTCGCAGTTCGTACATCGGTTTCTAAGATTTGAATATAACATGAATATAGCAATATAACAATAACATTTTTACAAGGGAACAAAATGTATTTTATAGGTTCTTTTATAATAAAACCATGAAAAAAATTATTAACTATGTCTGTGTATATTATATGTATTAGAAACTAAAAAAATAAGTTTTTATTCATTAACTAATATAACAATAAATAACTATAATTTCTTTATTGAGATTTTCTCATTTCCTCTGTAAGGCAGACTTTATGTATTTACACAATACGTCTTAATAATTACTCTGCTTGTCCCGGCAGAGTAAACCTAATATTAAGACTCATTCTCCACTTTCCGCCCAACTTTGAAACTATTGCATATTGAATGGCGGAACTGAACATCGCGCTTTGTCTACTCAAACTGAGAAATTATACAAATTCATATCCAAGAATGCAGATCGAGTCAAGGATGTTTCACTGCGCAACGAAGACCTCAACGTTT